>JARJDZ010004579.1:0-68701 GCA_030264555.1 Aleochara sp. GC000083 | reverse complement strand
TGTACGGGACTCAGAAATACACGAACCCAAAAAATGGGGTCTTAAAAATGCAAAATTTTCGCTTTTTTTCGCGTCTTTAACTGCGTATAACTTTTGAACCATTGGACCAAATAAACTAATATTAGAAGCAAATTGTAGATCTCCATGAGTAGCTTCCAAAAATGTATGGGATGATGTCCTTTTGGTCATGGGGAGAGCAGAAATCGCGTTCGAAGAAAAATTTGGAAAAAAAAGTTTGTAGCGATTAAAGCGATAGGAAATTCTTAAAATCACTCGAGTTTTCAAAATTTTTCATATCTCTGGAACTATTGGACCGATCTGGATGATTCAAACGGCATTTATAGTATTTTGACAAAAAAATAACATTGATCATGGTCCCAAATATGTACGAGACTCAGAAATACCCGAACCCAAAAAATGGGGTCTTAAAAATGCAAAATTTTCGCTTTTTTTAGCGTGTTTAACTGCGTATAACTTTTGAACCATTGGACTAAATAAACTAAAATTGAAACCAAATTGTAGATCTCTATGAGTAGTTTCCAAAAATGTATGCCCTTTTGGTCATGGGGAGGGCAGAAATCGCGTTCGAAGAAAAAATTGGAAAAAAAAGTTTGTGGCGATAAAAACGATATGAAGTTCTTAAAATCGCCCGAGTGTTTAAAAATTTTCATATCTCCGAAACTTCTAGACTGATTCGAATGATTGAAACGGCATTTTGTTTATTTCACTGAAAAACAAAGAAAGGAAATCATCATCAACGTATACAGGACATAAAACTTCAGGTAATTGAAGCTGGTGTAATGGAACAAATAAAATGAACAAAAAGCGACCGAAAAAATGGAACTAAAGTGCGCATGCAGTCAAGAGTATGAAGAACTAGCACGACTAGTTCGGAAAATTGAAAACGGGACGCGCACGGATGGCATAGTAAAGAGCGAGTGAACTTTAATTAAAACTTTCTTACGACCATCGCGCAATAATAAACTTAATCCGATCTTGAATCTAAGAATCTAAGAAGCCGTCCAACAATGTAGAAACTAGGAATCTCGTTGGACTAACTCTTCGGCGCAGCGCTCGAATAGCAAGGATCTTTCTCTGTGTCTTCACGGCGTGTGAATAAAATGGGGCGGCTAGTCAGGAGTCAGACGATGCCGCCATCGTCTGCCGCCCCCATGGATCTATGCGTTCCTTATGCGACATCGTTAAGTAGTTTTATCTTTCTGACTGGCCGGAGGAAGCGTGAGTATTTTAACTGCTGGTGCAGTCACCTCTGATTTAAAATTTTCAATAATTCCATTTGCAATTACTCCTTTATCGTTTGATCTCAGCGCGTTCATATCCTGCTGAGGATTTATCCTGTGCGCGAATATAATGTTCGGATAGTACGCAAACAGTGTATAAGTATTTTAATTAGTTGAGCTTGTTTCGTCTAAATTTACTAATTAAATTCTAATGAGCAGGTTCACAAGCCAAGGAAAAGTGAAAATAGCTTTGTATACACAATCATGGTATTATTATTAAGGAAGATAATTGTTGGGATATCAGTTTCATGTTTGTTATCAGATACTTTCATATGATACAAAGCCCTGCATTTCAATTAATATTTGAAAGGAAAAAATTTAAAAGTGTAATATGGATGATATGAAATATTAAATAGAATCTCAAGGATAAGGATAACATTGATGATATTACCCTATCTCTCCTCTTAGGAAAATTACGAATTAATCCACTCATCACCATTGAAAGTACCGCTCGTTCTGTTTTCTTGAAGGGTGGAAAATGTCCCCTTAAATAATGCACATGATCGCATCCTAGAGGACGTTAACGACGCATCGTTCCAGAAATTCGGGAACCTGGGAGTTTACGCAACGTCTTTTTACGCCATGATGGCAAATATGCCGCCTCATTCGTTCCAAACGCGCTTTCAAAAAGCCGCCTCTTGTACCCGCACCTAAAAGACAACGATTCATCGCACGCCGCCCCCGATAGAACGATGAACGATGACGCAGTGAAACGATGAAGAAAGTGATGAGAAGGATGTAATTCTGCTACTAAATGGTGTATCAACGCGGAACGAGTGCCTTGATGGATCTCTTAAGTAATTGAAACGCATCGTTCAAACGCCCGCCCCCGCGAGCGACGGGTCAGGGACGCCCCATTCCGAAAACGCTTAATTTACACAGTCGACGAAATGCGTCGACAAATTTTCCTTCAGTGCTAATTTCTCTCAGAAACGTCTCGCAATGCGAACTCAAACGGAAAGATCTTTGCATAATTCCACACGAATTTAATTGATATTGCGAAAAATTTCCAGGGTACTTACTGATAACGGTTAGATTGACTTTGACGATCCTCGTTGGAGTCTGCTTGAAGTCGACACGACAATGGTAGATCCCACTGTCCGTGTCCTTGACGCTGTCCAAGGTCAATTTGGCTGGATTATCCTGGTACCGGAAGAAGCCACGACCACCGAGGACCTGCTCATCCGACCAATGTTTTCCTTGTTCTAAAGGTTTATCACGGGCATCATATCTGCAAAAAATCAAGAGGTTCGATTAAAATATTAATTTGCAGAGTTAATTACTCATTAATTTTGGAGGGAGGTATCGTATGATGGAATGGAACAAATTGGGTTCAATTTTGGTGCATTATCCTTCGAGCTAACAAAATGTCATGTGGATATCCATGTAAACATGAGAGCCATGCGTGTGCTAATATCGATGTCGATGAGCGTTTAACGAGCGCTTATAATTCAATTAATTACAATGTCCTGGCAACAGGATAGCATATGGTCCTCCAATTTGAGTGAACAATGTAATGAATTAAAATAATGTTCCAAATGTTGACCTCTCCCTAATTTTATCGATTAGATATTTTTTATGGACTAGAATAAATCACGTAAAAAAATCGTCAAATCCTTTAGTTTGTATCCTTGAAAATTGTATTAAAAAAATCGATAAACATTGGCAAATTTAAAAATTCAATTCGTTAGAGTTTAGGGATATAATCCTCCAAAAATAACCATCAAAAATTTCTTGAAAGATTCAAAGAAAATAAGCTACAAACGAAAAATAATCCTTGATGCTTGAAAAGATCAGAAAATCCTTCGAGGTTCAATGAAGATGGTTATTGGTAAAATATGCCAAACGAGTAATAGGAAACTTATGATATAGTATCCAATTGAATAGGGTACCATTCAGGATGATGATGCTAGGAGGTTGAGGTACAGGAAGAAAAACGTCCTGGAAAACTGCAGAAAAATCCTCGAAGGATAAAACTGCGTTTACATTGAAAATTTTCGTTTGGGGCAGTAATAGCTCAAGAAAAATTTACAGGAAAAGTTATTAAAAATGCTGCCCCAATTGGTAATAGGATATCAGGATAAACCAGTAGTTTTTCCTTTCAAAACCCAGAAATTTTCTTCCAAAGATAACATAATAAAATAGCGAAAACTTTCAAAAACAATGAAATTATAATAAAAAATTAAATGATAGGAAATTTTCAATTGCGTTGATTCTACAGGTTGATATGAAACAAAGAATAATGGAAAACCAGCGAAGAAATCAATTGTTTCAATGATTTATTAAACTACGTCATTCAACTCTTAACTTCTCATGTTGGATCCAATTTCAGATAGGAAACAATGAGAAACGATGATGTGACATGAAAAATTCTTCGTTTCCTTCCACTCTTCGTCCTTTAATGGACACGTTAAGAAATTATGAATTGCTGGAATTGTCTCGAAATAAGCAAATCACAAAAATGGAAACAGAACGATTGCGTGCACGTAATTGTTTCAATTTACATCAGTTCAAATGGGGCAAATGATTCGTGCCGAGTGAATTCAAATCATACTATACATGGCTTTTATCCTGGGAACAATAATAATAGTCCTGATAGGTGGGACATGGCGGGTCCGATGATAAAAAATTTAAATGCCTCGAAACATGCATTCTGCTATCAGTTATGACATCCGAGTAAATCTAGAACATTGATCGATATTGATCCGAAGCGTTTCACTTGCATAATTTAATTGATGTTGTTTTTTCATTGGAGAGAAGAAGGATATCGAGGAAAATATGGAGTGATTCCTGGTAAATGGAGAAATGTTGTCAACTCGGGAAATGGAAACGAAAAGAAGAAGAAAAATCGTATCAACAATGCAAGCAACGATGACATGTAACTGATAACAACATGGAATTGAATTGTAGTAAGGTAAAACATGCCAACAACAATCACTCGTAAGCGGAGAAAATTGAACGAATGAAAAATGAAATTATAAACTCGCCTCAAACCACCTGTCAATAGCAAATCGCCAGGATTTTTCAACGTTTGAGCAAATACAATTAAAATGAAGTTTCAAATGCGTGGGTTTAGATGCCTTGGATTTTCCCACTAATGCACAATGAATCCTTGATGAAGCGATCGTCGGATGAGGATGAGGACGACGAGGAATAAATTGGAGAGTTGAAACAATAGCGCATGAATAATAAGGAAATTGTTCGAATGCATGGGTACAAACAAGACCCCAGAAGATGGGGCATACACGAAATGAAATGTGTGAGCAAGCTTGGCTTGTTTGAAGCGGTGAAAAGCTTCGGAGCCAGCCGACTTTATATTTCATCAGCATCGTTCGTGATGATCATCATCATCATCATCATCAGCATCAACAAGCAAGCACCGGTGCCGACGTCATCATCGTTAGCGTTATCGTTGACTATTCAGATTGGAAGCACAATGCAAATGCACTCGCAATTGAAGCCGAAGGAATCGCCAGGATCCCATCCGGGATGCGATGGGAATGCAGTTTGTTTGTTAGCGCCGAGGAGGAGAAGATGTCCCGGTCGAGGAGCGAAATGAAGAGAGACATTCGGATGCGCGGGAAGAGTTCGCGAGAGTGCGCGCTGGAAATGAACGCGCACTCAGGATGATGGATTTGATTAATTAAGACGTAATTGCGAATGGGTGTAAGCAACAATTGCCTGGCTTCCAGGTTTCAATGGGAGTTGGTGGGCTCACACTTGGGTTGGAATTTGATGGCAGCTTGCTTTGTTTTATCCCGGGGATGTATAAACAATAGGATTTTGAGTACAACAATTTTGTAGCCAAATACTGATGAGTCTAGGTTTTCGGAAAATTAAGTTTTTTCTTTGATTTCTACTTTCTAAATGGTGATTTGAACAATTTTCATATTTTGACGAAAGAAATAACGTTGGTCATGGTCCAGAATTTGAGTGGGACTTTGAAATACCAAAACTTCAAAAATGCAGTCGTAAAATTGCAAAATTTTCGCTTTTTTTCGCTCATTTAACTGCGTATAACTTATAAACTGCTGGGTCAATTAAACTAAAGTTAGAACCAAATTGTAGGTCTTGATGAGCACTTTCCAAAAATCTATGGGTTCATGCCCTTTTGGTCACGGGGAGATCAAAAATCGCGTTCAAAGAAAAAATTCGAAAAAAAAGTTTGTAGCGAAAAAAATGATATGAAATTATTAAAATCGCTCGAGTTTGCAAAAATTTTCATATCTCCGTAACTAATGGACCGATTTGGATGATTCAAACGGCACTTGTAGTATTTTGACGAAAAAATAACATTGGTCATGGTCCCAAATTCCTCCGAGATTCAGAACTACCCGAACGCAAAAAATGGGGTCCTAAAAATGCAAAATTTTCGCTTTTTTTCGCGTCTTTAACTGCGTATAACCTTTGAACCATTGGACCAAATAAACTATAATTGAAACCAAATTGTGGATCTCGATGAGTAGTTTCCAAAATTGTATGGGTTCATGCCCTTTTGGTCATGGGGAGATCAGAAATCGCGTTCAAAGAAAAAATTTAAAAAAAAAGTTTGTAGCGAAAAAGAACGATATGAAATTATTAAAATCGCTCGAGTTTGCAAAAATTTTCATATCTCCGAAACTAATAGACCGATTTGGATGATTCAAAAGGCATTTATGGTATTTTGACGAAAAAATAACATTGGTCATGGTCCCAAATCTGTACGGGACTCGGAAATACCCGAACTTAAAAAATGGGGTCCGAAAAATGCAAAATTTTCGTCTTTTTTCGCTCATTTAACTACGTATAACTTGTAAACTGTTGGACCCATTAAACTGAAGTTAGAACCAAATTATAGATCTTGTTGAGCACTTTCCAAAAATCTATGGGTTCATGCCCTTTTGTCACGGGGAGATCAGAAATGGCGTTCAAAGAAAAAATTTGAAAAAAAAGTTTGTAGCGAAAAAACGTTACGAAATTATTAAAATCGCTCGAGTTTGCAAAAATTTTCATATCTCCGTAACTAATGGGCCGATTTGGATGATTGAAAGGGCATTTATAGTATTTTGACGAAAAAATAACTTTGGTCAGAGTCCCGAATCTGCGCGGGATCCGGAAATATCTGAACTTGAAAAACGGGGTCCTAGAAATGCAAAATTTTCAGTTTTTTCGCTTATTTAACAATTGATAGATCTTTTTTAGGAACTAAGACTGATAAAATCGATTTTGCGAACAAAAATTAAAAAACTTACGTAAACAATGTAATGTAGCAACATTATGAAAATGTAACCTATTCAAAATTAGCAAAAAACGAACATTTTGCAAAGAGTTATCACCTTCCTTCGGGAATTTGTTGGCTTAGAATGATGACGGGTTTTGCCCTCACATTGATACCATCGATTGTCAGCTGTCAGCGAGCATTAGTGTTGGCATATTCGTAGCTAATAGATCCAACAGGGTCAGGATCTAATTTTAGGCCAACCCTTGCCAATATCATTGGTAGCATGTCACCGCCAACATTAAAGCCAAATTATCCGTGAAACTGATCCCCCAAGAAGATCAATATAATTTGGAAAAAGGACGCTTAATCTTCTCTAATACATGATCCAATATACCGAAATTATCCGCAAATCTGCAAATAGTAATTGAAATCTGTGTGTCTGTAGGTAATAGCTCTATTTGCACATGGAATATTAACATAACTCGCTGAAATTAACATTGCGGAAATCCTGTTGAGACAAAGGTAATTGGTCTGAATCCACCCCCTCGCAAAATTCGCAACCCTAACACACAAAGCACAAACTATTCAAGTGGTACCTATTCAATTATGCAATGCATAATTGCTTTGCAATTAACAATAAAGCAATCCGTAATGAAAGAATTAGATTTTTAATTAATTAATTAATTAATTAAGCGCAAATACGGATTTAATGTTGATTACATGATTGTAATTAACAGACGAAATTAAATAACGACTTGATAAACATGCAATGCCATTAACTCTCGTGCAAATTAGTTGATTTGGCGTTGTTGTTATCGCAATTGACGTTGAGCATCCTCGCGTGCAACAGTTATTAGGGACGATTGTAAACATTTAACGTGTAGGGCATTAATGCAATTTTCCAAAATAACTAAATTTAACAATAATATTCCCATAAATCTGTAATTTTAGTTTTGACGCTTTGAATAAACTAATTCAACCATAAAATTTTGCAAAAATGTTTGCAACAAAAATTTCCTCAGATAAGTTCTCAAATTTACTCTGATTTACTAGGGAATAATATATTATATTCGAATTGCAATTTTATGAAACTTTCTTTTAGAGAAAATAATTAATTACACTTGCAACTAAACAAGCAACAAAGTACGATAGAAAAAGTAATTAATATTTAATTTTAATTAGACTCCACTGGAAGGGAAACAGGACGAAAAGTAATCCTTTAGCTTTGACCACACAACAAACCATTGAGCTCGCGTTTCATGTATACCCTCTGATGACAGTGTCAAGATTGCGAAATTTCCTTATAATTACAAAAGCCCTTGATTCCTCATCGCATAACATAATTCTCATTCTCGCTTTGCGACTTTTTTCCCTTCAGAGGGCGCCGCAGCATGTTGCCTGCGAGGAATGGCGGAAATGACTTTGTGCGTTGACTTCTGCGTTGGCTTCCATCAGGAGGCCGAAAAGAGGCGGCCATCACAGGCGACAACTTCACGTCTCTTTTTCTTCGGGCTTTTGTTCCAGCGTGCCTCTCGTTGTTATGAAGTGCACGCGCGCTCCAGCGTCGAAATTAGAGTTATAATTAGAAGTCGTAATCAAGGCTCGCGAATAAAAACGGGGAGTTTTTCCCGGGGAATCCCCCGACTTTGTGTGCGCACTCGACGAACGCCCCTCATCACCAAGAAGTCCCAACGTCTGTTCGGCTGACTGATAATGCTCTTACCCTTCCTCCTCCTCCTCCGTTGTCCTTGCACGCTTGTTAGTCCTTCGGTGCATTGTGTGTTGTTATGTGTCGACGAAAAGGGCTTCAGAGCCTGCTGAAGAAGTGTGTGCGCTTCGGCGCTCGGGAAGAATCCCCATCCAGGACTTGCATGCGGGGAGGATAGGGGGAGGTATGCTTAAACACGTCCGACGCGGAGTTTTCTCATTGCAGAGGGGGCGTGAGTGTCGCATAATAAGTTGTAAGTAGTTGCTTGCTGCCTCCCTGTGCGCGCATCCAGACCGGGAATAATGAACAAGTCAGGAAGTCAACGCATGCGATTTCATGATGGGCAAACAAACACGCGATGCCATGCGAATGAATTAAGTGGATTTGTCCCCTTCTTCCCGAAGGGACACGAAATCGGCGAGGGATGATGTGCAAGAAGTCGAAATGTTCTAGAAGCTTGCGTCATGGTAATAATGACGTGAATTTGTGGCTTCAAGGATAATCCAAAAACGTATCGTACAAATAAACGAAAATGTAAGGCGAATTAGGATGGAGGAATACGGAATACAAGAAGTCGCTGTGATGTGGATGCTCGGGGCGGCGGAATTGAGTGGTCCACCGAGTGCAATACACTTACGAATATATGGGCGTTTTGCGTCCGGTGCCTTCTTTGAACCAAATCACGATGTGCATCTTATCCGCGGGCAAGGATGGCGAAATATCGCACGGCAGTTTCGCAATGTTGCCCTGCACGGCCTCCACGTCGAAGACGGCGCTCGCTGCAACAGAAAATTACATAAATTAGCCGACATATTTGCATACAGTAATCTGCAATATTTCACATTCCTATCCAACCAATATTCCCACACTACCGAATGAAAACTTCTTTGGTCATTTTTGAGTCTATAGTAAATGACCGCCCCCAGACCGTTGATATGCCGCCCCCAGATCGAATATAGACCACCCCCAATGTAAATCACCTTTTTTCTACCATGCCTTATGTATATTCCAAATGTGGTTGAAACAGCTTCAATTTTTCACTTTGAATTTAAGGTAACCTGCCGCCCCCAAGCAATTTCAAAGACTGCCGCCTCCAGCAAAATGGTCTACTAACATAGGACAAGCTATGTATAAAATTTGGTAAGAATCGCTTGAGCCGTTTCGGAGAAAATCGGACACAAACTTTGTTATACACCCTAATTTATTTATAACAATTAATAACTTATAAACAAACCGTCAGAATAACTTGAGAATCTGGATATTTTAAGATAATTAGCTAATAAACAAATGGTGAAAATTTGAAAACAATCGGATCAGCCGTTTTTGAGATATTAACAAAAGAATATTGACATATTCAAAGGTGTTTATCTGCCGCCCCCGGCGTATTTTCGGTCTGCCGCCCCCGCTACAGTATTTTCGTCAAGATATCAAAGTATATTCAAATTTGGAAGAAAATTAATCATACGGATCTACCAGTTTCAGGTATTTTTCCATTTTACTAGCAGAAAATTGCCACCCCCAATCGATTTTTTGAGTAGCCGCCCCCAAAATCTAAATCTACGGCTATCTGTTAGCCTATGTGCCAAATTTGGTGAAAATCGGTCGAGCCGTTCTCGAGATATTAAATAAAATGTGAAGACTAAACTGAATCTCCCAAGCAAGGGCGAAGGAAGTTCAAAATTTTCCTTGAAAAACCAATGTAAATCAAATGGGAGCCGCCATCATGAATTTTCCGAGGGCATGTTTCCGGTTTGAATCCCCATGTAAATCTCCATAAGACATACTTTTGATCATAACTCGAAAACTACTGAGCCGATTTTCATGATTAAAAAAGCAAATTAAAGGTCATTTTATTGGCTTTCGATCTATGTTTTTCAATTTTTTAAATATTTCATACAAAATTTGTAATACGCAAATAAATATAGTTTCGAACAAAATTGAATATCTTCGAAACTAATTGAGATATCAGATTGGTTTTTGACCATTTCGAAAGTTAAAGAGTTGTACTTTCATAACCTGGTATCTGACTTAAAATTTTTAATAATAATTATATGAATTTTATTAATAAAATTGATACTATATTTTCTCAAGTACTACTTTTGAAATTAAAGATTCAGACCTGGTTTTTTTTATAAAATCGTGTAGATTTGACTTCTATGGTTAACACTACTAATTGAATTGATAATATTTTAAATTTTCCCCCCAAAAAATGTCTCATTTAAAATGTTTTTCTCAAAAAGAAAATAATTTTGCCCCTTTCAAAAACTTCAAATCGCTATAACTTTTGTTCTCTTGGATCTACAGAGCCCATATAAAAAACGTTGAAGGCAGCATTTTGGGCCAACTATCAAACCGGAAGTGGACCACGCTTGGGGAATATCACCGCGTTATCATAGACAGTGGGAATTTACCACACCGAGTCTGTCTCTCAATTGTATTAGAGGATATCCCGCGCCGCCGCCTGCGCCGCCGCCAACACCAACGAACTACAATTACCTCAAGCGATCGGAGGGTGGCGGCGGCAAACCACCACCGCCAGCACGCGCGCAGGAGCATCCCTGCTAATGGACGAGTGGCTCGAAACATGGCTAATTGCTAATCATGGTAATGAAACTGGCACCAAGCACCGATGCCATCATTGAACAGCAGACGCCTGCCGCCACCGACGCCGCCACCATCGTCGTCGCCACCGCCGCCTCACAAACACCCTGCACGTAAACGCACCCGAAAGTTGTAATAAAGCCAAGTTTCGATATGCATGGTTATTGCTTAATAACCAAACAACTTCCCACATTTAAGCTTCAGTTTCCTTGGGGATTTCTTCCAAGGATTGCTCGTTTTTTCCCCGAGGAATTTCAACCACATTTCTTGCTATAATTCAACTACATTTCCTGTTGTAATTCAACGAAATGCAAAGTCTCGTTTTGCTTTCTTTCGATGATCCTAGGAAAATCAGAGATGAGATTTTGATCTAATCAAGTATTCTTCAGGAAGCGAACGTGTCTGAAACTATAGATTAGAGTTTAAAGGTGTTTGGGGGCGGCAATCGATGTGAAATTACATTCTGATCGCATTCTGCAAGCTTGAGATCAAGGTGCAATCACTTCCTGCTTTGCAATGCATTTTGTTGCAAAGAAAAACTTTGGATTTACATTTCTTGTGAATGAAATTAATTCTGTTTTTCTTCATGAAATAAAGCCTCTTAATTATTTTTTTATTGAAAATATCTCATGTCTAGAAATTATATTTTGATACTGGTAAAAGGAAAAATATGTGACGAGAAACTGAAGGATTTATTGAGATGTAACAAAATTAATTCCTCTTTTACTAGTAAATAAAAAACATAGTTAAATAATCCATCATTTTTGACGTATTTGGTCACTTTTATAGCCTTTAATAAAAATCCACTCAACTTGATATTAAAAAGTTGATAAATTTTGTTATCCTTTTTGTTGACTTTGTCAACTCATAAAAAGAGTAATATAAAGTTAGATAGTTGTTGAAAACATAAATACTGTGATTATCATAAAAATTAATCATGTCGAGCAAATGTGATTCTTGAAATTTTCCAGGATAATTCTGACTTCAAAATTCAAGGATGATTATGTTGATTTTATGGGTTTTACGACTTTTTTTTATTATCCTGATTGCAGATACCTTACAAAATTGAACCACAGATGTCACCATTCTGAAATTTGAAAACTCTTAAATTTTATAATCTTTGTTAGAGAAAATAATACAATTTCAAGGCAATTCCTCTAATCGCCTATGACGTTTGCTGCTATGCTTCTGCCGCCTCCACAACAACCGCCCCCAGTTGCATTCAACGCAGTCCAGCGCGGATAATTCCCCCGTCGAATCGCGGGAAACGATATTACATCACTCGCACATTTGTGCGTGTGCCGTGGATGTTCTGAGTCCCATCGGAACATCCCATCCATTCGGGATGGGCTTCCAGGACCATAAACGCACACAGGCGCATTTTAAATCGATAATCCTTGTTAAGCAATAATAACAGCCAGTGACAGGCAAGTCTGCAGTAATCCGGACGGAGATTAATCACTCTCCTCTGCATAATTTGCACTGCTGCCAACCAATCTCGCCGCCCCCGCCGCCGCTCTCCGCCGCCGTCACAGTGTAGTCATCCAGTCGAGCTTACGCCGCCGCCATCAGCAGCGAGTCGAGCCAGTCATTCCATTCCGAATGCTACTCGGTTTCAATACAACGCGGGTTGGGATCCTGCCGCCACTGCCACCGCCGCCGCCGCCGCCATCCGAGGCCAAGAAGGCATGCAGAGCCTGCCAAACGAGTATAATGCACAATTTCGGGAATCAAAGTGCGCATGGGAAAACATTTCAATTCGGTTCGTTTCAATCAAATGTCTGATGACGTGCCTGCTGTGTCACCATCGTAGCTCATGCCGCCCCCAATTTCCCATTTCCACGCTGATACGGTTCTGGATTTCGGAAACGGGAAGCTTACGAAAGTTTGAAGTCTGTATGCCAAAGTATTTGCAAGTTTTCGGGGGCGGCAAACTTGCTCAGATTGTGTTGGCCTTTTCTTGCATATTAAAGTTTCATCCATGTTAATATCTTCGTATTATATACTAGTGATACTTGAATTTGATACAAAAAGGATAAAACAATATTCAATATTTACCCATAAATTATGGTTGAAAATTTCATTCTGAAAGTTTTTCCTTGATACCCAAAAATTTTCCATGACATTTTTTAATCCTTCTGAGAATATTTTAAAAATGAAAGTCCTGAAAGTCCTGAATAAAGGGGAAATAAATGTTGATGAAGACTACAAAATAAACCACTCAAGAATCCCGAAAAAAAAAACTTCTACAAAACTTCTCTTCGAGAGAAAAAGGAACAACATAGCAGTAATTACGTCACAGGCAATTCAGTTGTCACACGAAGACATTTCATCCTGCACAAAGGATAACGACAATTGTTGAAAGCGTAAGGACAATGACAATGTAAACTTGTTTATTTATTGCTGAATTTGCGAGCTCTTTTCTTCGGGTAAATTCCCAACGAATTAATGAATGAATGGAAACTGTCGAAACTGAATGGGGGCGGCTCGAAAAAAATACTCAGGGCATCCGGAAGAAAACAGACGCAGGAGCGGAAGGAATAAGGACGTGAAGAAAGTTGGAAAAATTAGCACGATTAAGATAGATTAAATGCGAAAGAAAAACATACGATGGCATTGAGCTGAAAAACAACTGATGAAAGACAAGAAAAATTGCTTTTTTTCTTCATCGACAAAAAATAAATGCAAAATCTGACTGATGAGTTTGATGATTAGAAAGTTTTGCACTTGAATTCGTTAATTTTTTAAGGGAGAAACTCCAAACTGTAATTTGATTATTTGACTATTTGATTGTTGATATATAATTATTACAATTAACTAGTGCAAGTCAATTTGGAGTTTAGTTTAGTTGGGAGTAATTATAATTAGTGGCAAACAATGAGAGGGGGTTGTAATTAGAGATATTTAATTAATATGTTTATGTTGCACAAACAAACAATAATTAAGAGTATTATTCGTAAAAAGTTTGTTTTAATTAACTTGTTGAATTGTAAATGTAAATTAATGGGGATTAATTAAAATATTAAAAGTAAATTTAAAATTGCAATTTAAAATTTGCAAACTCTTTGCTTCATGTTTCTCCTAATTCTAATTCTAAAATTGCAATTTCCCTATGTAGTTTTTTGAAACTTTTAAGTCAGTTCAAAGTGTTAATGAACTCATCACGAATTTTTTCCTTTTCGCAAAAAACAAAGTTGGGATTTTCTTGCAACTTTGGGTCAAAAACACTCAATTCGATGTGAAATGCAGGTACGATTTCCTGACATGTTTATTTTCTGCAGGTTGGCAGACCAACTCGACTAATGTAAGGTAATAAGCGTAATAAATCACGCTTATTAATGGAAATGTTTAAGCGCGTGACATTTATTGCGAATTAATGCAGTAGACGCATACATTTGTTCCTCGACTACGGTTGGTGTGGTCGGCCATTGGATGCGATTCCAAGAGTTCCTGCAATGCTGGACGCGAAGAGATGAAGAAGAATGCGAGCAATTGCAGGTTCTCTTGTACGATGCATTCGTGTGCAGGTATATGAGAAGCGATTACAACAATCTACGAGTTACTGCAAATGAGGCAAACTATGTGCGAATTAGCTTCTGTATTTATTGTTGAAGGCCAAAACAATGAAATGAGTTCTAGTTAATGATCGTTGGTCCAAATTATAGTTTGAAATTACCGGAAGTGTCGAAAAGGATAATTTTTTGTTATATATTGAAATTATTTTATCCTGAAAATCAATTCCAAGAAAAATTTTTAAAAAATTTCCTACGTTCATATTATTTGTTAATTTAAATTCCAAGAAACATTGAATTTAATTAACAATCTCAATTTACATCTGTAATTGATTATTGATTAATAATTAATACCTCCTCAAGTTCTTACATCAACATACAATTAACATGTAAATTTCTTGTGTGACTTCCATTCCAGGATTATAATCTTAACGATTATTAGCTTCATTTGCACGCAATTAAACAATTTTAATCCGGTCGATGATTTATGATCGAGTTATTAGAAACACAAATTCGCTGCATTTAATCATCGATAAGGATGCCTCCCATTAAAATCTATCACTTCCCGAGCGTGCCTTCATTCACATCTCTTCGGATGGTGTTTGAAAACACTAAAAACTCGCTTGGCAAACAAGGATTTAGTGCAGAATCAACTGCAGTCTGCATTAGGATCGGATTATAATCACGCACTAATTCATCCATTTATTTGCCAGATAAGGCACTGGATGCAGTTCATGTTTGAGTGTGCATGTGCAATTATTATGCATGCCACGTCCCAATCCTTGTGCAAAGCACGCAAGCGTGCAAAAAATACCACTGAGAGCGATTAAGACATAATTCCAATGTGACATGACTTACTATCTTCTCGATGCGAATGGCCCGCAATGCATATTTGCATGTTACATGTTATTATTGGGATTTTATGATCGTGATTAAATCATTGGAATTCGCAATGGATAATTGCGAAAATTGAGTTCGAATTGAGGATTTCCCGATTGCAAGATTAAGATCGATCGATGAAGGTAAGTAAACATCAAATTTATCAAAAATTCGATTTGAAATTTTCCATCTATCTACTACAAAATACTAAAAAAAATCTTAATTTTATGGTCCAAAAAAAGATACAGAATAAAATTTGTATCAAAGTTGAGATGGTAAAATAATTTTGAGTATTGTTGATTACTGAATTAACCAAGAAATGAATTTAATATGAATCTGATCATTTGATCGATTTCCCAGAAAATCTTGAAAATCTTTGTATGCACCATCCTTGGATACAGATATCAGTATCTTCAAGCATTATCAGCCGCCCATTCCGGAAGTTGAGGTGTTTGCAGTGCATCCACTCGTTAACTTCTTATCTATTCGCGATGTCTTTTGCACATTTGCGACACTGGCTCGCGTCGAGAATAATAATAAGCTGCTGGCGGTTCAAACGACCAGAAAGTGTCCGTTTTCTCCACCCACAACTTTCATACCGAGTGTTTCAAAAACTCCATCAAAAACTTCTCAAATTTCTGAAACTTCTCCAACAAAAAGTCAAAATTTTCATTTGTAAATTACTCCACTAAAGAATTGTTTTAAACAACATTTAAAGGCAGTTTTGAGGGAATAAAGTGAGTTTACGACACTTGTGAGTGCAGTAGACATTTTATTATGCACTGCACGTCCTGCGAACGCAAGAATCCTGAACGCGATGCAAAAGCGTTCGTCCATTGTCGACCGAATGGAAATGAAAGAACGAAGTAGACAACACAGGTCCGAGGAATAAACGCAAACGGGGCCAAAAGGAGTTCGGGAAATGAGGAGGACGCATTCAAGAATTTAAAATATCAAAGCGCTGCGAAAGCAAAGCGGAAACTAGTCGTGAGTCCTCAAGCATTGAAATCCTCCCGGAATGAAGGTACGGATATTTTTCAGAGCACTTCCCACAGGTTCGTGCAACCTGGCAAAGGGGACACGGATGGGTATGAATCCTGGAGGATAACCGCGAAAGGAATGCACGTTTCCTTCCAGAGCAGAGATTAAAAACATTCGGGCGTACGTGAAAATAGCACCAAGGAAGAAGAACCAGCGATTTATTGCGTTGCTTCAGGACAAAAAGAACGATGGTCCTCATCAAAAGATATTGCTAACATAGTGAATTAATTTTCAGCTGTAACGGGATGAAACTTTTTCAGGGACCATTTTATTCCATAAATGAAGATATTGACGAAGAAGTCTTTAGATGGCTGTATGAAATTGTTAATGTCTTCCTTGGATGGGATCGTTGTAAAGAGATGGAAGGAATGGAGAGAGTTTCGGCCCAGTTTTGGACGGTTAAGTGCACAACTAACTGCGAAGTAGCCGGGAAAACTTTTTGAAAGTTTCTTTCATGTTGACCCGAGTGCATGTAACTATTGCGCTTCGAATGTAAATTATGCAAATTGGGCGCAAATTCAATTAGTTGCTCAGCCAAAATGTCTTGGAACCTCCCAAACGATGAAAAAGGTTTTCTTTGATGACACAAAGATTTCCAATTAAAACTTTAATATAAGTTTCCAATATGATTATCAAATTTATTAAATTCAGCGAAACTGCTGCCAAAAATTTCACTACAAATAATTTCTATCAATTCACTGCCAAAAGAGTAAATTACACAACTAATAACAAACCAGGAAGTAGAAAATGAAGACCCCAACAAATAAATAACCATGTAAATAAATCTATTGGTCAAATTACATCCAATTGATGTTTGGACAATAGAATGGACGACATATTATTGCCCTAACCACATGTTGTTGTTGTTGCAATTACTTATGGGTCACAGCACGTCCAGAATTCAATGATGGCTGCTCATTCATGGATCGTCCTGCCCCCCGGAAACCACTCAGCATCAAAGCCTAATTCGCCTATTGGAAAACCGCCCACCAAAATGCACCGTCGCGAAAATGAGCACTGACGAGAAAATCATATTAATTAAAGTTATTAGTTAATTAATGGGCGAAATTGTGCCTGCAAGGATAACGAGTCGATTGTTTGCGCACCAATAGAGCGATCGCAGCATAAAGGTAGGACCATTTCGTTGACCATCTATCGTTGGTTGTCGTTGCAAAATTGGAACAACAAACAACAAGTGCAGCAACAATCGAAGTGTATGCCTTCATACGAAGGCTTTGTTGGGCAGTGTCCAAGAATGGACTTGGTGCAACACAACAATTCCATGGGGCAACAACTGCAGGCGTCATTAATTAGCCGGAAACGTAACATAATTGGATGTGTTTAGATAAGGCTGAAATCGGGGATGGAATTAATTGCCTTCGCAAAACAGACAGAGAATTATCAGCTTTGATATCCAAATCTGTCCAATAAGTTTTCTCAAATATCAGATGCGTTGAGAAAATCGATCGTTATCCGTGTAGATCATTTCTTATTTTGCAGAATTCTTCTAAGGTCAAAATCAAAATGATTCATTTTTTTATCATTTTGAATTGTTTTAGGAAAGTTCCTTGAAAAATTTCTGAATTTGGGTTAAAAATGACAGTCCAAATGAAGATTTTTATTTTCAAAACTATATTGTCAGATTTTTTGATACTATTTTTATCCTTGAAGTCCAATTTTTATTTTGCAGAACTCCTCTGCAGGTAAAACCGAAATTAGGAAAATTTTATCCCAATTCTTTGATAAAATAATGTCCATAAAGTTAATTTCTTATTTTTCATTAATCAATTTAAAATAGAATCATAATTAAGAAAATTTTATTAATTCATTCTGTCCTTGGAAATTTTTTTTTAAATTTTCTGAATGATGGTTAATTTGCAATCAATCCAACATCTTTCTTTAAAAATTTATTCAGAAATTATTTGACAAATTGTTATCACCTTGAATATTCTATTTCTAATTTTTAGGATTTATCTAAAGTGAAAATTTGAATAACTTAAATTTTATGCTTCCTTTCATTACTTGGAAAGTTTCCTTGAAATTTTTCTTTCAAAATGTATTTTCAGATTCCTTGATGAAATATTTATCCTTATAGACCCCATTTTCTGGATTTTTTTAAAGTCAAAAAATGAATGATTGAAATTGCATAATTTTACCAACTTTTTGGAAACTTTCTTCGCAAATTTCAGTGTATATTTCCTTAGACTGAAGATGATGGTCGAATTGTAATCAATTGAATGTGGCAGTCGGTTAATTTGCTTAATTATCTCGGCAATTGTGCGGTGGCAATTGAAACAGGTTCGAATATTGATACCCAATGAGTCGAAATGATGCGAAATTGTCCCTGGGTTGCCGATTGTCGACCCGCTATTCCAGTAATGTGCATTCGGGACGCCAGCTGACAATTAATCAACCACAAATTGGAGTTAATTAGACGTGGAGGTGGAGACTGGAGGCAGATTGAGTCGCGTTGCGCTCTCAATTGTGACAGCAGCCGCCTCCGAAGACGAAGAGGATTGCGGCGGGGGAGACGGCAATCTTCGAGGATGTGCCATTTCGTATATCGTATGACTAGAGTGGCAGTATCATTGCATGACAGGCGTTTATCAACTCGCTCATCGTTGCCGCCTCCGTGATAGTGGAACCGGCTTATCAGCGTTGCCACGGCAACGATTGAATTAGATCTTCTTGGCGAGTCAATTCACGTCTAAGAAGTCCTCAACGCATGCAAGCACGTTAATTGAATCCTCCGCAGTGTACCTCTTCATGGTTACTGATGGTAATTACAAGTGATATCAATGTTATCATGATATCAATCATACAATCAAATTTTATGGGCATGCAAATTTTGGAAATCGACGAAAAATGAGTTTGTAGATGAAATAATAAATTTGAACTTTTATAAAGTTGGATAAAGTTGTATGAAGTTTTTTTGGCTAACTCTTCATTTGAATTTTATTTTGAAATTTGATGATAATTCCAAGAGATTTCAATGCTATCATCATACGAACTGTAGAAATTTGAATTGACGAAAAATTATTTTGTAGATGAAATAATAAATTTGAACTTTCATAAAGTTGAATAAAGTTGTATGAAGTTTTTGGCCAACTTCTCAATTGCATTTTATTTCGAAATTTCGCGAGGAAATGCATACGTTTTGCAATAAAAGTGTGCAAAATTGTTGACGTAATGAAATATTTTATATAAAAGAGTGAGTTGAATTGCGGAACCGGAAGCGAGATAAATTCCTTTATAACATCGGACGAAAAACCATAGCACGAATAAATGCAGTCGTCGGTGCTGCCACAGGCGATGTCTGCGGTGGCGGCAGTTTCGGAGGCAGCACACGCTCAAGACAATGAAAAAGCCCAAAACGGCGGCGCAAACGAAATGGAATATTTGGAAATGTTCGCCTGGTTCGTCCGCATCAAGGGGGTTGGAGATGACGCACTGGGGGGCAGCATTCGAGGACATTTGCGAGTACTCGGAGGCGGCATATGTGCACCTCGAGGCTGCACGCCATCGAGGGAATTGCGCATTGAAATCGTCCTCAGCCGAAGAATATTTGAGAAATTTTTAGAATATAAGCGAATAAACGGTTTTCGTCTACAAGATCCAACAGGATTTTCTTTATTTGGAGTTCATCTTCATCCTTATACAAAAAATATTACAGATTCAAGAATATGATTTGATGGTAATTTCAGAAAGAAAAAATGAAATCGGAAGTTAGAAATTTGAACAATTTTTTTTAAATTTGAGTTTTTTAAGGATAACGGAAACACTCAGTAGAAACATATCTGTAGTATATGAAAGTAAGCGGAAGCTGAATGCTGAATGTGGGCTTTACTTGGCTTCAGGCCAAATCTAACCTAGTAAATCAAGCGGACCCAGCGAGTACGTTATTTCCAGCGTCGCGCGTTTTCCTTCAGGACTCACGCCGGGTTCGCAGGACATTCATACCCTTCGAGCGTACGCATTCCCGCACGAGGTAGTTAAATATATTCACGATTCGCACACACGACGTGTACGCACAACGTATTACAAGGACGACCGCAATGTGCAAACGAGGATAACACAATGGAATAAAATTGTTCAGGATAACAATGGCCGTTTCGTTTCCTTGTGGGCGACGATGACCGAGGATTCATCCCCGAGACTATAAACGTCATAAATAACTTAAGACGATACCGGATTCTAATTACACCCCCCCCCCCATTCCTGGAAAACTATTAGGATAACATTCATTATCCTGGTGATATCCTAATGAAGATTAAGCACGAAAAATCGCTTTTTAATTGAGAAATTTTTAGAATTTTTGCACGGTATACATAGTTCGGGTAACAACTGAAAATTATAACATGCTAGAACGTAATTATCGATAAGGATAATCACGATATTTCCATGTTGGTTGAAGGTTTGTATGCGAAGCAATCTTCGGATTGTAAACAAAACTTTGTTTACAACGATAATAGGTACACGCAGAAACCAAAGCGCTATGCAAACAGCAAAACTTGCACGTAGATGAGGGCACCACTGTATAAACATATGCTGATAAGATTTGCCGCCCCCGCATGTATGATGCATGCGCGGAAAAAATCGAGTTAGACGTTTCGCACAAGGTCGTGTCTGAAATCCGTTTTCGATGCACATCTAACGCACATTACCTATGATTCGCACTTTTGCCGCCGCCGACGACGAAGAGGCGGCGGTTTGCGCGGTGTGTTGGTGCCATCGATACTAAACGCGAATGTGTTTGCGCCTATTTGCGCTGAGCACGAATGGAAAAACGCGAAGAATCTGACGGCGGGGAAAGCTGCGCCGCTAAAAGCCTTTCAGGCTTCCGGTTCGATGGAGGCGGCAGTGGAGGCGGCAAGCAGCCTACTGCAACGAAATCTAGATAAAAGCATCGAGTAAGGGGGGTAGGTTCATTACTCTGGAGATTTTTATACCCTTTATATTTTATGATGGCGAAAAGGTGGCATACTTGTTGTCGACCACCCCCCAAGATTTTGTTGCATTTTCGCGAAATGTGCGAAAAAAATGATGTGTAAGTAGATGAAGGACAAGATGGTAAATTGATGATCCAGCGAATTTTGAATCGGGGCCTTAATGATGATTTTGTGAGCATTAATTTCTTAGTTTTAAGATGTATCCAAAAAACAAAGTTTTGTGTAATTAGTTCTTTGTTTATAGTCGTATATCTCCTAAATTAATAAACAAATTGGAACCAAATTTTAGCAAAATTTAGTATTCTTCAAGCTGTTTTCAAAAATGTATAACATGGAATAATTTAACATAGGGAAAACTTAGAAAATTGATCTTAAAATTAAAGTATTTCGTATTGATAATTTTCTTGGATGACAGAAATAATTTATAAATAAATTATTATCTCAGAAACTACTGGACTAATTTGGAAATTTAAAAAAGTATTTTGAAGCTAACTTTGAGAAATATTTAACGGTAATTTTTATTAGTTAAAAATAATTAGAAAATTAGCAAATATTTGAAGTCAAAAATCAGGGATAATTGTTATACGCATTTGTCGAATAATTTTATATAGTTGATAAAGAAATTAATTACTTAAAAAGTACTTGACCAATTTGAAAAACTAAGATACCATTTGATAGATCATTTTAGGGCCAATTAAACTAATATTTTTCATGGGTCATCATTAATTGAAAAATACAAGATATTTGATATGAAAAATCAAGAATCATGTTAAAAATCTCTCAGAAATTTTTGCGTATTTAAACTGGCATATCTTTTAAACAAACGCATTGATTAAAACCAATTTCATCCAGATTATAAACTACATCGACATCTATCGAAAAATGTATAACATGCTATATTTCTTATTTTCAATATATGAAAAATACCGCCTTGAAATTCAAATGAACCAATTCATTCAAATTCCATAGAAATAGAAACAATAACAACACCAACGTCCTAAATGAACTTGATAACATTTCTGAGTGCACATATCGGAAGTGTTGATTCATGTCTATTCATGCATGAAGCAGCATGTCTCATTCCATAATGTTTCGACAATAATTAGTAATTAGAAACACCAATGCAAAATTACAATAATGACAATGAAACAACTAAATTCCTGTTTTTGCACCTTTGTTCCTCTATATTACAAAGAAATACTTTTAAATATGATATTGTGATATATTTCGCAGAAAGTAAATCGGCACCAGCTCATAACCTTAAATGATTGCCGAATTTTTGCACGTTTAACATGCGAATTTACAATGCAGAAATAAGCATGGAATATTAAATAAAATATAGAACAATTATATGTACTTACAATTAAATCATTGGTTGATGAATATATCCTACCAATGTTCATTATTATGGCTTGGAAATGAAGAAATTCGCACTAATTATTAAAAAATTACCGAACGCCCGACAAGTACTGAAGTAAACATTGTGAGTCACTATCTAGTTTGCATTGCGTGCAAAGTCAGGTGACGAAATTTGTTTATTTAACTTCAATTGTAGATGTCGGTAAAGGTATCGATTCGCAAATTTTTCGCAATCGTAGTTGCTCAAATCATAAACTAGTCAGAATGCATATTTTTCATTTATTTGCTCTCTTAGTATTTTTGATTTAATTACATAAATGTTAAATTAAATTAAAAATACGATTATTATTTTTTTGTCGTTGGAATTCGCAAGAAGGCAACTAAAATTGCAAATTGAAAATTAAAACCTGGTAAAAAAATATTGAAAATATCAATTTTTCTTGACTATATTTGGGAATAAATATTAAATGGATACGGACACATGTCCAAATAAATCTCCATCGAATAAAAAATTTCCTCAATGAAAAACCAACAAAAAAACTCTCAAAAATACTAACAACCAGTCCACATGTTAAGTCAACATGACATAACCACATAATTGCAATTTGCAAACCCCGATGCGGATTTTTATCGCTCCCACCCCCGCACCATAATCGCACGCAGAGGATGGAAGAGATCATTACATTCGTGTAAACGCATCCGCAAACGCTTCTCGCAGTTGCATTTCTTGCATTCATTGTTTGCGCACTGTTTACGCGATTCGCGCGCATTGTCCTGGGAATAAACGTGCGTTGCTTCGTTCGCATCGTAATGAGAACCAGAACGAACGGGGGCGGTTGGCGCAAATGTAATCGGCGACTCTATTTGCATTTCGTGCAATATGACGTGTCGCCTGAGGTTTGCAACTCTCTCAACGAGCGAACAAAAAAAATTCGCCAGCTGTGGCTGCTTTTATGTTGTGTGATTGTGTCTCTTCAGTTTCAGCCAAGCGTCCACTTGAGGACCGATCGGGGTTTTTTTCCTTCAACCACCAAAAGGTTGGATGGAATGAAAATGCAATGAACGTGGGCTTTCAAATTGCAAAGTTAATTGCTAAATATCAAGGGTGTTGGCTGGGAAGTTCTTTGGCCTTGTTGTTTTTCCGGATGGCCTGCGATACCAAATTTGGCGACGTTCTTAATGGCACTTAAAGTGCACTCTATTTGCATTTAACTTAATTAGTATGAGTTTATAGTGTGAAGGAAGTATCACAAGAAATGAAACTTCAAAAAAGTTTAAATGCAAATTCAAAAATTTCAGTTTTATTCCTTACTTTTGATAAAAAAAATAGCTGTATTTTTGATATTTTGAATTTTTCATAAAATTAGAATCCTCATATTTTCAATTCACAACTTTATCATTGAAAAATGAACTCTTTCACTTTTCTCTAAAATTTCCAACATTTCAAAATTCAATGCAATGTTTAATTAATTGATCAAATTGTGGAAAATTTCAAACATAAAACTTTCTCATTAAATTCCCTTGCAAAATTGCAAAAACAATTTCACCCCCATTTATAACTTATAAATAGGAATTTGCTTACAAAAGTCGGTATTTGTAATAAAATTAGGGGGCAAAAACGAGTTTGCTCGTTGGTGCGCGGCAAGCAAAAGGATTTATCCTTTATGCCGAAGGATGGGCGGGGGCGGCGTTGTATGGGGGGTGGCACGCACTTATTCAAAATTTTATTGTGTCTGCAGAAGCGAACCATTACTCAGCTTTTACGCCCGCCGCCGCTATTTTCCACCTTAACGCAACAAAACGCAACCGACGCTGAAAACACGCTTTTCCCGAATGAACGACTGCAGAGTAGTGGGACATTGCCGCCCCCCGGTCGCAAGGGAAGCGCTAGAAAAGCCGAGGCGCCGAGATGTGGATGTATAAAGAGGATTCTTTACCGGTTTTTTTTTCGTCTTTCTTTTTCTTCGTCGAGGGTCGAGGGCGGCGGAAAATATTTTAGATCGCTGTCGACGACGACGACGGCGACATCAACGTCAAAACGTGAGACGTTTTTGTAACCTTATATGCCTGCAACAATCGGCGAGACACTCAAAAGGCGTTTTTTATTTCTGTACCGAGCAGTTCACAATTGTTCTAAACATTTTAAACGCACATGTTGTCCTTTATTGAATGACATTTCTTTATCCTTGTTTTTCGTCAGCTTGATTGCTTTTATTAATCCCGTACTGTAAAAAATGCAAATAAATGTTACGCTACTGGTTTGAAGATCAGTGGCGTAACATCTCAGATTTTAATTGCTAGAATTTATACAATTGCTTTGGTTTCTTTTTTCCTTCTCAGTTGCATTTCCGTTTTGTATGCACAATACAAAACTCAAAGACATTTTGTAAGGTAATTTCTGCAAAGCAACAAATTAGTGGCACTTAACAGAAAACATCATTAGCTACAATTTTATAGCCTTGTGCATTCTTTTCTTCACATCCTGAGCAAGAACACAAAACCGCAGAAATAGCGACAGTGCAAAACTCTGGAATGCCACAAAGGCACGCATTGAGCCAAACGAGTGAACCGAATGAACCAGAAGAAGAAGAAAAAAAAAAGCCAACAACAATAAATTCTAATTCATGCAAGGCGAGTTGCAAGGCTTGTTGGACATAATAGCGAGCAACTCCGAAGTGGTAAACACTAAACGTGTAATTTAAAACTAGGAAAAACACGTATCCACGCAGGGACGTGGGGGCGGGTGGACGTGG
Organism: Aleochara sp. GC000083; assembly: GCA_030264555.1. Lineage (NCBI taxonomy): Eukaryota > Metazoa > Arthropoda > Insecta > Coleoptera > Staphylinidae > Aleochara > Aleochara sp. GC000083. The sequence goes on along the minus strand of JARJDZ010004579.1, from coordinate 43,398 downwards.
ACAAAGAGACCGAAGCACAAAGGGCATCAACAATGTCGGTCGGATTTGGAGTCGACGAGTTGAGATCGAGGCATTCGAATAAGCATCGGGCGGACCTGGGGCTGACCGCCCCCGCTGATGACGCTGATGGCGGCGTAATGTGCTAACGACTGCGGTTGGGTATTATTTTACAGCCGATGTGTGCACAAAGGGCTGAAATGCCGAAGACCGGACACAAAGCTATTGCGTTCGTGCGTTTGCTCCAAGGGGGTAAATCATGTCCAATGGGGGGAGTTTTTGCAATTGTTCACCATCATCGCACTTCTGCAAAGCTTCTGGACGCTATTCTTTTATTTGCAAGTGCATTAATCCAGAATTGCTGTGTGAGTAATTCAAGGATATTGAATATTTATTTTTATGGTTATAGGATTTTTCCTATTTTTTTGTTCTGATTGTGATCAATTTAGTTCTATGAGTTACTAAAAAAGGAAAAGTGAGTACAAATAAATTACTTTATGATAAGGTCATCTACTGTCCAAAGGGAACAGAAATTCAAGAATAATTATATTAGAGAGTAAAGGAACTTTTTGAAACAAAATTTTCTATGGGAAATTCCCTGAAAAAATTAGTCAAAACTTTTTTGAGATTTACTGAACTTTTCCACTCATTGAAATCTCCAAATTTTAAAATTTATTAACTCATTAAAATTGTAATTTTGTCAGTGTTCGATAGTGATCTATTTAGTTCCATGAGTTACTAAAAAAGAAAAACTGAGTATAAATAAATTAATGTATGATAAGGTCATTTTTTGTCCTTGAGGAAATGAAATTCAAGAAGAATTACATTAGAAAACAAAAAATATTTTGAAACAATATTTTCTATGAAAAATTCCCTGAGAAAATTGGTGAAAACTTTTTGGAGAATCATTCAAATTTCCCACTCATTGAAATCTCCAAATTTTATAATTTACTAACTCATTTCAATTGTAATTTTGTCTTTTTATAAAAATCGCCTAAAAATTATAACAAACATAATTCTAATTTTAAAATATACAATTTTAAATTAATATGCCTACTCACAAAATTACAAATTAAGGACTCAAAAGATAATGACCTAATTAAATATCAAGTTATTAATTAACATGCAATTCAATCCATTGGGAAATTTGTTTCAAAATTCGACCATCGATTCCAACATACAATTCGCTTACTTTATCCCATAATTTTGAACCAACTACCGCGAATTACCATAACAATTGCAACATTCGTAATTACCTACTGGATTAATAATGACGTCAACAACTAATAACAAACTATTGATTACATTTATGGATGTAATTCTAAAATAAAAGTAAAATTGTAGTAATTACATCAAGAAACTTTTGTTGCATTATCCTGTTTGATTTTAATTAAACTTTGTACACTTTTTCACTTCCATTTCATCCCCAAATTCAGACACATACGCATTTACTTAAAGGATTCATTTGCCTAAAACTCTTTTTGTCTCTTATCATCCATTGTCCCAAATAAGAGCTGGAAATCTTCGGACACCTTTCAGCATCTACCAAGGTGTTTACCAAGCAATGAGGAAAAGAAAGCCGAAGAAGAGTTTGCAGACCATCACTTGCCTTCGAAGGAAGATGTCATTCGTTGCTTGCTTCGTTCATTAACGAAATGAAGGCTAGCAGTTTCGAAGAACTGGAGGGCCGAATAAAGCAACGAAATTAAAAGTGCCAAAATGTAATGAAAGGAATAAAGCGCAACATTTTGTGTGTGATTGTGCCCTAGTCCCATTGTTCCCGAAGATTTCCAGGACAATCTATGGTGGGATTAGGAACAGAAGAGCGTTCTAGTTTCCAGTATACAGTTGTCATTTTCATTTTCGGAGAGCTCTTGGTTTTAGTGTAATCAAAATGTTGATTACTTGAAAGTGGGATGCAAGAATTTTTGCAAAGTTTAGTACTACAATTTTCTAAGCAAAAAAATAATCCTAGGAAATAATTTCAAATTTCTGATTTTGAGCCAAAATTTAATTGGTCCAACATTTGGAAACTATTTTCGTAGAAAATAAATCAATTACTAAAGAATTATCCTGGAAAGCGTTAAAATTTGCCAAAAATTCTTTATCTCAATCCCTTCGTAAGTCCGAATGAAATCCGGCCGAAGAAGATGAAGCTGGCAGCAAGTCGTTGAGCAGACGTGCTTACAAGATAATGAGCAAGGAATCCCCTAACTTCAACACGCGTAATTTAGGCATGAAGGCAGCCATCCCTTCATATCCAGGCCAACACTCGGGATGTATAAGATGACATCGCATCGCTGTAAGAGCAATCCAGTGAGTGACTCGTCATCGGCATTTCGCCCCGGCAGCGATTGAGATACGTGACCCAAGAGTTGCCAACATTCACTTATCCGCACCCTTCGTCTTCCTCCAGAGGTCTATGAGCAAGGACATGCCATCAAAGACAGAGAGCGGTGGACAAGTGGCTTCAGGGATAAGTGAATGTTGTCATAGGAAGGGATGTGTCCTGTATCCATCCATCCATCCATCTATCTATCAATTAGTGATTCTGGATCTGAAATTTTGATCAAAAAGTTTTCTGGATATCATAGGATGCAAGAGATGTAAATTCTTGGATTGCGAAAGTATAAATCATGCAGGAAAATATTTAAGAAATATAGGATGGGATATCAGGTATCCATCCATTCATCCATCTATCAATTAGTGATCCTGGATCTGAAATTTTGATCCAAAAATTTTCTGGATATCAAAGAATACAAGAGATGTAAATTTTTGGATTTCAAAGGTAAAATTCATGCAGGAAAACATTTAGAAAATATTCCAAATAAAAAGAGTTTGTTATCATAGGAAAAGATATCATGTATCCATCCATCGATCCATCCATCAATTAGTGATCCCAGATCAGAAATTTCGCTCCAAATTTTTCTGGATGTCAAAGGATACAAGTGATCTTAATTCTTGACTTTCCAGGATATAATTCATGTTGGAAAACATTTAAAAACATATTCCAAGTGCAGTCAAACATAAACTTGGTGCCCGATGTGTTTATCCTGCCTCCCTTGGAGACTTCTTGTAATTTATCCCTCCTTTCTATCTGGTGCGTGGAATCTGTCCCGCCATTTCTTCCACCGCAAGACGGCGCTATCTCCAAGCACATAAATAACGCGTGTCCATGTCCTTTTTCCCACCCAGAGGAGGTCGCCAAAAGGGAACTGTCCTGGGAATCTAGGTGAACTATCCCACATAACCACTGATATGTTGATCTTCCACTTCTTCCCTCTTTTCCTATCAAACACGTCCATAATACAAAGCATCCCACGCTTCCTTGAAGCGAAAAAACCAAGACATTAATTTCTACCAAAAACCCTCTTTCTGCAATATTTATGATTTTGTTTGTTGTTGTTATCTGCGATGGCGAATGAAGACAAACAGGTGTCCCATGATTTTCCATCAAACGACCTGATCGAAATCGGGGATGGAATTTCATGTGGAGTATTAAAACAATACTCGAATGTCAATGGCTTCAATCCGTCGATCGGATTGAAGGATATAAAAGACGGAATGATGGGATGCTCACGTATCCTTCGAAGTCGAAGAGCATGAGGGAAAAAACGGGACCGGGAAATTGATTGCCCCGCATTTACCAACTGTTTCGAAGAGTTATTGCTCGCCGATTTAAATTCCCAAGGATTCCAGGCACTTCAATTCTTCGACGCATACCAATTGATAGTTGAGGGTTCTTCAATGAGCGGCATAAATTTATCCTGAGGGTTCGACCGAGTGCCGAAAGTCAGGAATACATTTGCGGTGAGAACCACTTGTTTGTAATTAGTTTTATTTCAATAATACATTATCCTGTTATTTTACCAGATGATCTAGAACATTTTCTAAGATTTTATTAATTTCGATAAAAAAATTTGTCAGGATCAGAAGCAATTTGAAATAGTGTTTGAAAAAGGAATAAGAAATGGAATTAATTCCAAGGACTTTGAGAAATTTCCCGATTAAGAAAACAAAGTTTTGATTGAACTTCAATTGCTGCAATTTCCAGAACAATCCCAAATTAATTGATCGATTTTTTTACAAATTCAATTTTCAACGTTACCAACAATCCTGGAAATCTTGCACCTCTGTCTTCATCTTCAATCCTTACCTAGAACAAAAAAGGATAATTAGTTTCAAAGCTAACAAACCTCCAAGAAAGATCTAAATTTAATTTTAAACTAATGAAAACTCATCGTCCATTAATACAATAATGTTGGTCTAGGATTCTAGGATTCTGCAATGAAAACTTGTAAGACGACCATTAAACGAGCTATTCGTTATCTGTCGGCTCTGGAGCGTCTTCTCTTCCTTCTTCCTCGTGGTTGTTTTTTACACGATGGTCCGAGCTGCGCCAGGACTAAAGGAGCTGCTTGTCTTGCCGGCCATTGCCCAGCCCACAACGAAATGGGCCATGATGAGGTCTTCGCAGGATGCAAGGACCTGCAGCCGGCCCGGATACGGCCCGACCCGCACATCCTTTATATCCTGAAGCCGTTATCGCGGTCATTACGCTTGACCAAGCAATTGTTATTAAAATCAAGCTTGGTTAATCGACTTCCGCCACTTTTTGCAACTTTGTTGCGCACTCCATCATCACGTTCGAACGAGCTTCCTTCGTTTTTTTTTCCATGTAGTAATCACAGGACGATGAGATGTGCCAGGATAATTTGTTGGGCATAACTCAAGAAAAATGGAGAAAATGGAGATAAAGGCTGGGAAAATGTGAACAGATGCAGTTTTTCTTCCGAGGGAATGATTTACAAGACGTATGGTGTGTAAAACCCAAGGGAGATGTTATTGAAATGATCTAGGATCCAATATATTCTAGAATAGGATTTTTTTTGAAGGGGGTTTATCATGTACCATGTATCCTTTGTTAACTTTTGCAAAAAATATATTATTTTTGGAATAATTGAAAGTGAATTCAAAATATCTTGTTTAAGGATAATGAATCTGAAAAAATTGATGATTTTAATGAAATTCTGTTGTTGACAGTAAAAAATAAGTTCTGTGAAACCATTTTCGTTCGGTAATATTTTATCAGGATCTTGCTTACTTCCCAGGATCCTTTTGATTTACAAGGATCTGAAAAGCTTGTTTAGATGTGATTAAATATGCAGATTTCAATTTCCTTGCTTCCCTTCTATTTTCCTCCTCGAAGAAAAACACCCATCTTAATCTTGATGTTACAACCATGTCCTATCAATATCCCATCCAAAATATTTGAAATCTTTCTGCAATTTTAAAATAACCTCAAATATCAGCACATAGTTTCCGATCATGGAATTTCTCTTGTCGTCTATTTCGGACTCAATGTCGAAGATCTCGAAGCAACGTGTAGCAATTCGCCGAATGCATCCTTGGAGTATCCTGACGAAAAGTCGATTCCCTTATAAAAATGCAAATACGAATCAGATGCGCCTATCCATAATATATGAAAATTTGTATCGCTGATACGTGAGGCGGATTTTCCACCACCATTCCACTCTGGAGCCAATGTGTGCGGAAGCATTGAAAAATATCGCATTCACGGATTGCCTGGGGTGAAAATTACAGACGCGAAAATGCGAAAAGTTACTCGACGTGCCCGTCTCAACTTTCGATACATTTTATTCCCCGGATTTCGCCGCCATTTTTTCTCCAACTCGGTATAAACTTGTCGGAGGCGATTTCTTAGACGGTGATTAAACATTCTGTTCATTTCTGCGCAAGGATGCGTCCGGGAAATAAGTAAACTAATATGGCCGACATCGACTCATTTATAAAACGCATGGATGATGGCGATAGACGCCCCCGACAATATTGGTGTTGGTGGCGTTGAGTAAGCACAAGAACGAATCGTTGAACATACAGATTGTCCTTTATACTCGCAGGGATGGGTTGAGTGCGATGGCACGAAGGATGTGGACGAAGGAACGCCGTGTATGGTCGTGATATTGCGCGCCCTTTGCGAAATAATGGCTTCTGTTATTTGTTCGACGGGTTTTACTGCGGGCGATGACAAATTACTTGGAAAGTTATATATATAAAGTGGGTTTATATTCCCCCGGACTTTCTGCGCTTGCTTTCCTCAAGAAACTACCAGCAACTACGCGGAAGCATTGAGAGAATGACGAAAACACGTTTTCAATTTGAATCCTGATGTTGATAAGAATTATATATAAGTGAAATCCAATTCAGAAATGATTGACTCATAATTGAATGTTGACTTGTTACTATTTCAATTGTTTATATAACTACTGACTTTAAACAATATCAAAAATATTCCATTATCCAGTTTTTTTCTCAAAAATTAAATTTCCTAATTTTATAACATATTTCAAGTAGAGTGCAGTAAGTATTTGAAAGTGCAAAATTGAAAATGAAAAAAGCAAAAGACTTACAACCCGAATGGACACGACCTAACTAACCCAGACTTACAACCCTATGATGGCAACTTCCACCACGGTTGGAACGTTATAGACATAGCACGATGTNCCCATCCAACTCCCAACCGCAGTGGGTGTTGTTTGACTTCGGAGATCGACCACCCACGATGTGCCCAGTGCGCCACATGCCACTGGACAAAGGACTCAGTTTAAATGATCCATTTATAGTTACTTCTTCAATTTTAAACAATTTTCAAGATTTCGAGGGAATTTCCGCGAATTTCGGGAAATTTCAGAGAATTTAAAGGAATTTCTGGGAATTTCAGGGAAATTCAGGGAATTTCAAGGAGTTTCAGGGAATTTCAGGGAATTTCAGGAAATTTCAGGGAATTTCAGGAAATTTCAGGGAATTTCAGGAAATTTCAAGGAGTTTCAGGGAATTTAATGATATTTCAGGGAATTTCAGAGAATTTCAGAAAATTTCAGGGAATTTCAGGAAATTTCATGGAATTTCAGGAAATTTGAGGAAACTTCAGGAAATATCAGGGAGTTTCAGGAAATATCAGGAATTTCAGTAAGTTTCAGGAAATTTCAGGGAGTTTCAGGAAATTTTAGGGAATAATTTTTTATGATTTTCATGTATCCCCGTAATTATCCTTGTGATTATTTCCATGATAGCTTTGCTCAAACAAAGACATAAATTTATAATCCTGATTTTTATAAAGAGTAAAAAAAAACATTAGTTCAGGGACTTTACTATTCCTGGACTAATAATGTTATCCGAAATAAATGATAAGGAAATAGGACGATCTAACTCCTTGTTGGAAATAACAAATAACAAAGCATCCTCCTGTTCTTTGTCCAACAACTAATTCCGTATTTGTCGCCTGCGTTAACGAAGTAACAAACTATTCGTGCATTTTTCATTGGCGAATGAATGGCAGGAACTTGTTTCCTTCGTCTCATCCTTGGACGCAGGATCCACCCGGATCTGGAAGAAAAACTCGTCGGTCTTGGTGGCGGCAACGGCGACGACGCCAATGGCGGCATCCTGCATTTGCGATGCGAAACGGGCGAGATATTGAAAAGGGTTCCAGCTCCGGCTGGAAAAACTGGGACGCAAACAGGACAATGATTAATGATCCATCACGCATACATGACTAATACACTTCGAACTCTCACCCAACATCTTCATCCCCGGCGTGGATTTTATTCAACTAACTGACTTATTCGAAAATATCTTCTTCGGTCGAAAATTAAAACCTAATTTGGGGAAATTTATACATACATCAGATTTTGAGGATTTCGAGGAAATCGAACATTCGATTTGATTTACTCTGGATGGATGTCAGCGTGCGACGATGAAGAGGCCGAAAGATATAAACGCATGAGGGGAAAGGATCACTTAAGCATTTAGGATCAAGTTGACTGGTCTATATAAACGAGAGTGGAGGGAAAATGTCATCAGGGGTATATTTCCCGAAAGGTTTTCCATGTTTACTGGGCTGTCGCCGTTTAGGATGAATTTATTTACTAAGGAAATCTCCTGGTAAATTGCGAGGTGCTAAATTTTATTATTTTCGGAATTTGCGATTTTCCCAGAATGCCATTATGCAAATTCCCCCTTTTGGAAATCTGAATGTGGGTGATAATTTTGAAAGTTGTCTATTTAAATACCCAGTATATTAAGTGGCTTATATCTTTCAGTGTTGGCAGAGGCATCGATCAAGATTTGCGACAATCAGTCAAGGTTTCAGTATCCAGGAAGGCGTTGATAGCGAAGATCCTTCGGTTTTTCACACCAAAATGTGCATTTTCATCAAGAAAAACAAGCACTTTATTCTCCAAATAATGTTTGTGTATAAAAATGGTCAAATTTAATTTATTTATCGCTGATATACCCGAAGCCAAAAAAATTTTCGAAAGAATCGTAAAAAATTAAGAGAAAATATCAGTGTTAAAAATGTTTACGCCAAGGCCAATAGAATTTCCCGATGGAAATTTCCAAATCTGAAAACGCCACTCGAAAGTGCATTAAATTCTCAACAAAATAGTACTTTTTCCATTTAATTTTGACTTCCGGTTATCGAGATATCTAGCAATAACTTTGATCAAAAATGCTTAATTAATACCCGACAGAATCCAAAAAATTATAACTCACATATTTCATATTTATCTTATTATTGTTGGTTCCTTAGTTCCAGGTGTTCCTGGCCATATTTAAAGAACAGCTGCAGGAATTTCCAACATAATGCGCCAAAAACAAAGAGGCACTAAATGCGCATGCATTAATTACAAACGAAATAAAGAAAGCCAAAAAGGTGAAGAGATGGCAACGGCCTGACAAATAAAACAAATAACACGAAATGAGCTCTTAGAATTCGAGCACACTTGAATTGAATCCTGTAGCGCTCGCATTTATTCATTGCGAGACATTTGACGAAAGCGCTGAAACAAAGCACGCGCACAAAAGCTCCAGCGCACTTTTTCATCGGCCAGCTGCTCTAATTCCCTTTTGTTTAACCAAAAGGCACGTGATTCCATTGTTGGCCCCCCATTTCATTTTTACCACTCTGGATTTTCGACGATTGATTCATTACGCGATAGATTTTCTGCGAACCGGGGAATTGATTTGTTTCTGTGAAGGCATCCTCGAAGAGAATTGGGTTGCTACTAATAATTCGCAGAAATTTCGGAAACAATCTCTCACCTCAACTACGCGAGCCCCAATCGTGCCATAAATTATGAACATGGACGGGGGCCATTGGAATCTCCTCGAACCCGAAAACATCATCCCATAGAATGTCTCAATTGTGTTAGTATCAACAAGCAGCTACATGCCAGGATCTTGGTCCTTCCTTTTCCCCGGGAGCTGAAGGGAGGAATCCTTTATGTTCGTCCCGGCTTGGGGCGCAATTCTGTTGCTTGTAGGAAGGAAACTTTGGGCGATCCTCCCACGATTACACACAGATAGCTTTATCGAATTAACACCTAGATACCATTGTTGCAATTATTTATCATAATTTATATGCCAGTTCTACGATACCATCTTCTCCAAATGCTGGTAACTAAGATTTACTACAAGATCTCATTAATTTCCTCTTCTGAAGTCCCATTTCAGAGTGTGCATTTTGAACATCCTGTGAATGGATTTGCCTGCATGGAGGGAATCTGGGAGTGCATGAAGAGTATTGGGTTAGCTCATGGTTGTTTATGTATGGTTGGGGCGCGCTCGTCTACAAAATAGTGTTGGGCCAAGTCAAAGTCGACGCTAAAAGATCCAGAAAAGATCGTAAAGCGGCGGCGAGGAAGCCGGATATTTATGAATAATTTATTTGCTGCGGATTTACATTTATATATGGACAGCCCAACCCATTCCATTCCAGGCCCACAGAGTGGATATGCATTTGGTTCAGTCGAAAATTGGTTTGACTTGCTTCCAAGGAAACATTGATGTTCGAAATGTTAAGAATCCCGCCCACAATGGACAAAATAGGAGCTGGGATGTTTACACCAAGTGGGACCATCAAATCAGCTCTGTAATGGTGCAAATTTTTGGGTTCATTGGATCTTCAAAATATTGCAAAACAGTAGGTAACACATTTCTACAAAGGACCCAAATTAAGGATATTTTGTTGAGGGTTCAAAGGGCCTTGAAAGAGTTGTTCCACCTAATGGGTTCAAATCGAACTAGGGGCATTATGTGTCGGTGTGGAAAGTTCTTAAGGACTCCCGGATCAAGGATGCAAGAAAGCGGAGAGATCGAGAAGAAAGAAACTGGCTGCACGTCGAACTCGAGGTGCAAAGTTGGAAGAATTCGTTACGTATTCTACGTGCCTTTGTCCCAACTTACCTCCAGGTTACTACCTCCAGAAAAGGGCCCCTCCTCGAAGAGTATGGTCGGGAAGGCACAACCCTTGGCTTTTATTAGTCCAAGGGTCATTGAAACTTGCCCGAGCACCCTCTTGAATAGACGCATTGATTTCCAGACACAATCAGCAACCACCCCGATTACAACCGAAGAGCTATTAGGCTCGATGTGTGGATAACCACCCACAATAGTGGACGTGAAAAATGTCTTACTGAGTGGCAAATTACTGCGGACATTTGAAGTGATTAAACTAGAGAAGTTTGGACAACTCCCATGCTTAACCTTTTTAAGAGCTCTTCGGGATGCATTTAGGCCCAGTGCACTCTGGCTTCTGAAACGGCGCAATTTTCGAGGAGTTGCACATCTGAAGTGGGGGCGGCGGCGGCGGGTGCGTTCAGGCGTTAAAAGCAGCGGCGACGAGAGTGCATTAAAAAATTAGCGCTTTCGCAAAGTGTATTATTCCCGGAACGAAACCGAAGGGAAAAGCTTTTTCCGAAAAGGACTCCAACGACGGAAAAGCGTCCAAAGTTATTCGATTATAATTGAAACGACTTGATAAACGAATTGCGCCGCCGAGCTGCAATTTACAAAAGGTATCTCCGACCCCATTCCTCATTCCCGCGTCTTCGGAAGAAGGTCCATTTGCGCCATCATTCTCCGTCAGGAGTCCCGGCCGGAAGGGCTCCGAAAGAGACACCTTGCATTTCTTTTGGACACGTTTCCACCGCTCGACGAACGTCAACGGGAAGTCTGATGACATTAGCTCCCGGGCAGAAGGACAGGGAGGGCTTCATCCTGGATAGCTTCCAGCTCTTCGTAGGTCACGTCCACTTGGCTGGAATCGTAATGAATGGGAGAGGCGTAATGACTGTTGTGTTTCATTAACGTCTACTTTTTGGTCGGGGACAATTTCATTTGCTTCGATCTCTATTACAGGCGTGCACTTCTGGAAAAAGAGCGCCCCAAATCGAATTATCGCCCTGTACGAGTGCCCACTTCTTTCCCCTGTGAAACTCAAAGGAGCGGAGTGCATAGGAATAGCACTCGTGAAGTGGTCGCATGGCAAACATGAAGAAGGGCCGAATCTTGTTTCATGTGGGTTTCCACGAGTGGGTCCCCGAACCGAGTTCGAGTGGCCAGCAGTTCATGTTTATCTGATTCTCAAACGGCGACAATGCAACTCTCGGTCCTAGTTAAATATTTAAACGCGACCGACCCGCTGGGTCCAAGTGTCCAACTAACCATCGGGCATCGTCCATCGGGTGGAATGTATTTGCTGACCGCATTGTACTCTTCAGTCCTTCAATCTCTGCGTTTGCTACAGGGCCTTCAAATTTTGCCCAAAAAATAATTGTACCCATGTAAACCCTAAAAGGTCCAATTAGAAACCACCCAAACCCATATACAAATCACCTTCGAAGGTCCCTCAAAAAAAAAACATTCTTCAGAAGCCTGTAACAGCTATCCAAGTGAGACGTCATCACTCCTCTGAAGGAAAAGTGGAAACAATGCATCAACTAAATGGAAACAAAGTCCATCTATTTGTTGAGACTTTGGACCTTAGTTCCCAAACCCCGAATCTTGGACTTGATCCTCCTACCAAACTTGACACTTGCAATGGAGTTAAAACATTAGCGTCTGGAACACTTTACAAGAGCCTGAAGATAGTTCTTGGGCAACATGACACTGCATCGAGGACATGCTTAGATTTACATTAGCAAATCCTTTTAAGACTCATTTTCGGCCGGTTCTTGTCGCTGCCATCCAGCATGTCGGGCTGATGACATGGAAATTGGCGCGTCGAAGAGGACATCGAAACGCCGTTAGCCTCTCCGGAGGCAATCCAATCGTCCGGAAGATGTAAGCGGATTGCGGCCGGCATTCTAATCAAGTGAGCAGCGAACATGCCCCAAGAAATTTGAGTTTCGCCGGCGAGTAGTTCGCCAAGCAACTGCAAGAAAAACCCACTCGCTCTTCGACAGTTTCCAGCCACATTAACTTCAGACTTCGGAATTTACCACCAGCATGAGATGATAGGTCTGAAGAGGGATTACTTTTTGGTTTTACTTATCTCGTGGGAGATATTGATTGAGCAATTTGAAGGATAATCGATAGGAAACTGCTTGTTGGGCGAAAAGGTGGCAGGTTGCGTGCATGTATGTGTGGGTGGATGTGGTGCATGAAGTGAAGAAGAAGGAAGTCGGCGGAAGGAAGGAAGGCAACCATTTAAAAAGCGTTTCACGTCGTGAGCAAGCAAATCTCGTACACGCACTTGAATGAAGCCGCCTTTGAGTGGTCACGATTCGGCCAACCTTCAACCATTCCACACTCGTCAAATTGATTCCTTATAATGCAGGCTTTTCCCGCTTAACTGTTTCCAGCTTGCGTGGAAATAGTTTCTTCGAGTTCGGTTTTGATTGAGGTTTCCTCCACGAATGAATGCGCTAATGTAACTTTTTTGTTCAATGACCCAATTGGGATAGCGAATTTGTACCTCCAACCTCTTCAGATCAACTTCACAATGACCTCCAACCCAAACACTTTATTTATACCCGAAAAAACTCTTTGTTTTGCTTTGTTTTGATTCACTATACTGTTTGTATTTTTCGCCCAGGAAAACCACCCAAAAACCTCGTCATATTTACGAGCCACCCTTTCCATAATATCAACCTATAGGTGCGTATTTGTGTAGCTTGTGTCATGGTATAAACAATGGGCCAGCAACAAAACGTCGTCCCATCCTTGTTCGTGGCTGAATGCAGAACCTTGTGCGGGTTTCTCGGTTTCTATCAACAAAACAACCTCCAGGCTGGCTCCGGGTTCCACCGCGCTTTCGTGCCCTTGTTCCAACTGGGATTCCATGCTTGCAGCTACATTTAGCAGCGATATTTATTGTTATTGTTATGGCATTATTGTATTATTTTGCTTTCAACTAGCGTGTGCGACTGGCTCTCGCATGGACTGGGAATGAGGACGGCTTTGGAGCCACGTAGTCATAGCTTTCAGTGGGATTGCACCCGGTTGCTATTTACGAATTTGGTGGCCAACACATCAACACGTTTGCCCCATGTCCCATGTAAGAAGGAGGAAGTTCAATATGGGTTAGAGTAGCCACATGAGGCAGAAAATATTGAAAATCCTTAGGTATTTCAAGAAATAATCTTTGGAGGTCATTCAAGGTCGAAGATCTAAGATAAGATCTAAGAAGGTTCTATATCCCAACTTTTTTCAAGGTAATTAGTATTCCTCAATTTGGGAGAAACAAAGGAATCTGTTTGTTATGGAAGGACCAATCAATACAAAAAATTCTGAAAAATTCCTGAGAAAATTTGATCTTTAAGTCTATGACCTTGAGATTAATCCGTTCAAGGAAGGTTATCAGAAAAATACTGATCCTAATTTTCTGTTTATATTTTCTCATATTCTTAAATTTGGTCTACCTTATAAAAGAAAAATTTCTTTTTGGCAGGATAAAATTGATAGAAACCAGAAAATACAAGAAAATCTTCAAAGGATCAAGATTTTCTTGGAAAAAATATATAAAATACTCTCTAGAAGACTTTTTTTCTCGAGGCTCTTATTATTTTCTGGATTAAACACCAATTCAACTAAAATAATTTAGAACCCAACATCTTGAAAAAAAATTCTGTTTGAAATGAAAAATCTACAGGATTCAGAAAACATTGCAATGTTTTCAAAAAATGCATCCTTCTAGTTATAATTCTGAAATATTTTCAAGAAATTTATGTTATTAAATTAGCAATTTCTACCAAAATTTCTAACCTCGAACCTAATTCCTTCAAAACCTTACAAATTATCCCCCGTATTTCATTTACAACTCATTAAAACCCATTAATTTCGGTTGTAACTGCGATAATCCCTTCAGATATAATGTGCGCAGGACAATGAGAAGATTATAAATGTGGGACATTGTTATAAATTAAACATCAAGAAGGGAGCGAGTTAACGCTCGGTGTGCAGACATAATTTGATTTGCAAGACGCCAGATAAACACGACCTTGCATAAATAGCGCCCATTTATGTATCGCCATTTAGCACACACATGTACGAACGTGCGAATATGAAGACCCAAATTCTGCAAGGATCCTCCCGGATCCAGAGATACCCCACATACGACAGATAAGCCGAAAATTATTACGAAGCCTGCTGCTGCATGGTTTTAGACGAGATGGAAAATTTAACTTTTCAAAATGTAATTTTCTAATTAACTCGTCCTAAATAAAACCGGAAAAACATAAAGTCAAGTTACCCGTCGAGATAAACAACGAAAAAAAAACCGGAAGGAAAATTTTTAGTAAAGTAATAAGTTGGAAAAGTTTAATTGGCTTCCCAGCCAATTCCCATTTGTCTCTAAGTATTAACTAATAATTAATAACTCGGGGATAAAATCCATTTTTCATGTATACGCTGGTTCGTGTAAAGATGGATGGACTGGATGGCGAAATGGAAGAGATTTGACGTTTTAATGCCGTCTATTTCAAACGGGATTTATGCATTTTTCCCATTAGTGAAAGGCATTTGATTCCATTCCATCCGCATCGAAACGAAATATTTACTTTTCGGGATATTTAAATACCCTGGCAACAAATTGATTCGGCATTATCTCGGGAAAATCGCCAACAAAAAACAAAACCGAATAAAAACACACGCTGACACAACAAGGATTATGTTTACTCATCTTGTGTGCGGCTAATGTAAATATTTTTTTCAGGGAAAAAGGATAAAATCAAATTGTTTTTCCCTGAATGGATTTTCGGATTTTACAAAAATTATTTATAGGGATCAATAAAATTCTGGCAAATTTGTAGCATTGATACATCAATGATATTAAAAAAATAAATAAAAAAATTCAATGGTTCAAAAGGACGAATTCAAATGTTAAAAGAAAAGTTAATTATAAATGCGGATGGCAAATTACTTAAAATTGATGAACAACTCCTCGAAAAAGAAGTCAAATATAAAGTAATATCCTTGGCATCTTGAATTCCATCCGCAAGGATCATATTATCCCGGGTAAAAACAATGTCATTAGCATTTAATTCGGAAATATTTAGGTCGAAATGAAGCAAAGAAAAAGCCCTAAATAAACAGAAATAAACGTTCATTATATCCAACGTCGGAGGACAAATACGAACGAGTGAAGAGGGACGCCTAATAAAGTGAAATTCAAAGAGGATCAAGCCAATTTGACGAATTCCACGATCCCAAAACTCCCGAAGTAAATAAAGCACGAAGAGTACGTCGTGCAAACTTAATAAAAAACGACATATCTCCTTGCAGGTTGCCGCCGAAATTTCCCCATCTTTGGAGCGCGTCCTGCAGGACGAGAAGAGATTAAAGCGTAAAAAGAAGCGCAGGTTGATGGGGTGAGACACGGCGTTGAAGATGGTGACTTCATAAAATCGAGCAGCCCTGAAGCGCTTCATAAAATCTTTAAT
Source organism: Aleochara sp. GC000083 (assembly GCA_030264555.1). Taxonomy (NCBI): domain Eukaryota; kingdom Metazoa; phylum Arthropoda; class Insecta; order Coleoptera; family Staphylinidae; genus Aleochara; species Aleochara sp. GC000083. The sequence goes on along the minus strand of JARJDZ010004579.1, from coordinate 27,655 downwards.
TAGACTATTAGACATCTCGCGTTGTCTAATTCCATTAAATAACATTTCAAATTGACAATATCTTTTAACGATACGATCGCTGGCCCTCATCAAGGACTCACCCTCATCACACAAGAATCCATCCTTAAAATTGAATTTTGTTAACATCTTGAAATTTTTGATAGTAATTTTTGAGATTATTTGCGATGAAATTTATGGGTGAAATTGTGAACTTTCACTTGGTTGTTAATTAATTTTCAGGTGAATGTTGATGAATTAGTCTGCAATTTAACTTTTCATTTCCCGCCAACAACTTGCCAGTTAAATCGCATAATCCTTGTCGAACATTCAAGTATATTACTTCTTGGTAAGTCGTCAGGAAGTGCACGTCAAGAGGAAATTGTTGCTTGATGAAGAAAGTCTTCAATGTTAGAGTATGAGACGTGCAAATTAATTTTTAACCACCATCTTTTATTATGGCATTAACTTTATAGAAACTGATTTTGTTTAACATTTTCTACAACAACTTGGAAACTAATTAAGTTATATTTGAACAGTTCCTGTTTTTATGAACTAATTAACAACCTTGTAAAATTCCCAATGAAAATTTATCCATAAAATATTATCCATAAAAAACTAATTTTTAGAAAAACGAATATTGATAAATATTGATTATCCTTGAATATTTGCAAATTAGATTTTGATTATTATTGACATTTCGTAATCGAATATAATGACACGTGTCCTCATCCTGAATCGTCCTATTATAGGAAATGAAAACGAAACAAGGAAGTTTCTTAATAAAAAAATAATAATTGAAGGAAAACACGAGGAAAAAAGTAATATGACATGTTAGCTGGGTTTGTATGACAATAATAACGACAAATGTATGGCAAAATATCCTGGTAGAATTTAATATTTCAGTGGTGGAACCAATTTATGTTTACATGCCGCAAACGGAAAACGAACAAGGAAACGTGGAAGGAAAAGTACCTGCAAGGCTTCCAAGAATGGCGAAAATGAAAGTGGAGAACTCCCACATGGAAAATCATCTTCAACCAAAAATGGTATAAAAAGCGGTAAAAATTGCCCATCAGGGAGTTACCATGACATTCAGCCATTGTTATATTCATTTTCTATTCCAAGTCCTCAGGAATTTTCTTCTTTTTCACGTATTCATATTTCTTATATTTTTCTTTCAGAATGATACCAAAAATGTTGATTAAGAAATTAAATCTGAAAAACACATGAGAAATTTAAAAGATTTCCTGTTATAGTTTTTTTTGCACTCTTTCTTTTTTTTTTCTACTTTCAAGGATAGTTTATACAGGTCTTATCCTGGATGGGAATAAGTTATAATCAAATATCATCGCACGTTCCCGGATGGCGCGTCTTGCACGTTTTATGCTTGTACGTGCAAAGGAAATGATTATAATGCGGGTGTACAATAAACGCAATAAATTCAGGAAGGCTTTTTTGTGCCGGCTCCGAGTGGTAAAATGCGGCACAAAGGGCATAACTGCACCCAGCGCCAAGATGTTATTGGGTGGCGGCAACACAAAGACTCGAGGACGACGAGGACGATGGCGAAGAATGCGAAAACTCGTCCTTGTATGTATCTCTTCAGGGCGCGAACGCCGATACAATTTCCGTGCTGATAACTCACAAAGGAGGTGACAAAAGAAGGACAAATACAGGAACGTGAACCAATGAAACTTTCAAGGTTACGAAAATAACACAACGATTCAATTCATCAAGGACAATCATTCATTTCATATCATTTACGATGCAACAATTATCCTTGATTTTAAAATGGAGGAAAATATGAAATCTGTTTTGAAATAATGGAAATGTAATGAAGTAATAAACGTATTGTAGATGTCATTATCCTGCGATGGCATTGTTTGAAGGAGCAACACCGGAAATGGGGGATTTTTCTCCGCCGGCAAATTATTATTATAACTCGTCCCACTTTTGTAATGCTAATGATGCTCAATGCACGCGAAATGCACAAAAGCAGAAGGCAAGCGAACTGTAAGAATATAATAGTAATCGGAAAGGACGAGGACGACGACAGCGCCATTGCCAGTGGCATTTCCAAGAAGTTCAAAAAAAAGATATACTAAAAAGAAAAAATTGTAGCAGAACTTTCCGAGTTCAAATTCGAGTCGTGCTAGTTGCTCGTTCGGCTATTCATTCCGCTTTCAATTAACGTTAACTTGTCCTCCTTGCGAGTTATCCTGCGTCTTTGTCGGCCATGCGCGCATCGCGGATGGCTTCCGGTCGGAGGAAGAAGTGCCTCGATGTGCTTATCTATATCTGCACCTAAAGGGGCATAATATGCGCAAACTTTTGATTGTAATTTTATGCAGATTATATTAGTAGATTACACATACGCAATTTAACTAATTGCCTTGTTTCCGGTGGCTCGCGTTTTCGTTTTCGCAGCAGGCACACAACGAGCCCCCATTCCGCGATACAGTTTCGAATTGTTTGACGATGAACATGCAGAAAGACACAGTCATATTCGCCGATGCAATCACATTATCTGCAATATTAAAACTATCGCGTTTCCGCCCCCCAGCGATGACGGGGGTGGTAGATTGCCGACTCGAATTGTTACAGCTAGATTGTTTCTCTGGGTCTAAGTGGATACGCTTGTAATTAAAATTGTAATGACTTCTCGAACAAAGGATAGCAATTTTCAAGTTTGTGAATGTTGGATAATCGCACCTTGTTTCCGGTATAAATTATAAGGTTATCCTGCTTCCAGGGATAAAAACATAAAATTATACAAAGAGGAAGAAATAATGGTATAAAGTATCAATTTTGTAGTATCAATAAAGTATCTTTGTTATATGATTAATAGATCTGTAGATTCTGAGATTTGAAGTCTTCTATTTTGCAATAAAATTTTGTCAGTATTTATTTATGATTTGTAAGCAAATTTTATTGCTGCAATTTTTATTTTTACTTCAAACTCAGTTTATAAACTATAACTTAGTTATATTTTGAAATTTTATTGAAAAAATTTTGTTGAAATATCGGTAAATTAATAAAATAAGAAATTGAAAAAAAAGGATAATGAAATTCCTTCGATAAATTTGAAAATCTGTTCAAATTCAAATAAATTTACTTGATAATTAAAATGAAATTATATTAATAACAAATTTCATTCAAATAAATTGAATCATACTTTTACATTTACAATCCTTTCAATCATTTAATTAATCAGCATCATTAGAAGAAGAGAATAAATCGGATGTTTCCATCAATAAAGCTTGAAATCATATTATATATTTCAATAATAATTCCATTTAGGAACGAATTTTACCTGTATACAATGGAAGTAAATAAATAATTAATCTGGTACTTGTTTTTTTTACACCAGTCACATAACAAAAATAAAAATAAATTTTAAATTAAAATGGAAATAATTCCAAACCGGACCAAGAAATACAAACAACGCGAATGAAATTGCATTTAATTGGAAACCTGCAAAACTCATGTAACAATTAAACCGAGCACATAAAACCTCCATTGCAATAAAAAAATATACGTACGCATTTTAGCGCATTGTTTCATTTTTAATTGATAAAGCAAATATAATTGGAAAACTCCTCCTTCAAATTGAGCTTGCATTCGATAAATTCGGATGCGTTGATGCACGAATTTCACATTCATTGGTCGTTTATCAAAGATGAGCATGCATTGTAATTGCGCCCAAATAACTAATTGATTGCTGGGTTTTTTGTCATCGGGCGAATTTTCGACGCAAATAAATCGCGCTCGAATAGCTTCGAACAATTCGCGGCGATTCGAACGATGCAGTGCAAAAATCTGCAACAATATCATAATGGGGGGAATTTTGAACAATTGCAGACAGTTTCAAGCGGCAGGATTGCAAATCCGAATGGTGGAGGATTTGTCGAGTGCCCTAATGCGGGAGAGTGCATGGGAAATGTTGGCGAATAGTTGGCTAATGTGTCCGAATCGCCGGATAAGCGTCACGAGTATTTGCTGATACTTAGCGTACGAGCATGCGGAGTGATCGCTGCCGCCTCCGGCACGAGAGGCGGTTGAAGCCAACTTTGAAGTGCACTTGCCGCTCGCATGTGCCGCCCCCTTCAACGCCATCAACGCTAACGGCCGCCGTTGTCAAAGAGGTGTTCGCGATGCGTCCAGGATAATGAACATGCACATCAGCAGCGCGCTTCCAACAAGTTTCATCGTCAGATTGTACGCGGATAATGTACGAGTGAACCGGGAAATGCTGGATGGATGGATGGGGAAATGCGGGGGAGTGTGTTGCCATTAAGGGCAACCTCATTAAATATGTGCTATCATGGAGAAGTACAAGAAGATTTCAAAAGAAAAACTTATTGTTTTCATCAAGCAAGATCATGATTGAAGAAAATTTTCCAGGAGGAAATATTAATGGGAAAATCTCATCCAGTTTCAGATATTTTCCAACTATATTTGATTTCATGTTCAAGAATTTTTTAAAATTTTATTGGAAAGAATGTAGATAAATATTCTGGAGAATCATATGTACTTATAAATTGTAAAAAAAAATTTATAACAAGAAATACTTTTGAATTACTTTTCATTTTATAATTAAGTTTTCAAAATATTATTGAAATCTTGAAATTTCAAAAAAATAAACCTAAAATATTCTGGAGATTCATACGAGAGAATAGGAAAATGAAGTAATTTTTTTTAGAGAATCCAATGTACTAATAAAATATTAACTAAATTATACAATGAAAAATATTTTTGAATTTCCTGTGATCACATTCTGTAATTAGCTTTTCAAAACATTATAAAAACCTTGAAATTTCCAAAAAATTCGACCTGATATTTCCAATATAAACCAAAAATATTCTGGAGACTCATATGAGTGAATAGGAAAGTAACCCAAATTGAAAATGCTGTAAAATATGTAACTCGATTTCTCATATTTAATAAAACATCCAATATTTACAAAACCACAAGAAAACATCCAATTTAAATTGAAATTATCCTGGAGATTCATATGAGAGTATAGGAAAGTAACCCAAAATTGCAATATCATATAAAACAGAATTTCCAGTATTTTTAAACGGATGTTTAAACTTTATACATGCTAAACAGCTTTTAACATGTCATAATTTTTAGTATATAAGTTCGAACCATAATTGCAAATGATTCTAATGCCAATATCCTTGCAAATATTCCTCATCCCAAGCCATAAATTCCACCGCGACAAATTCGCCAACGTAAATTCACGTTAATGCCATTTAACGTGGCTCTCGGTGCATTGCTTTCATTGAACACATCTTAGCTTAATTTATCTTCGCCCTTATTCGCATACGTTTCCGGTTCGAGTTCGAGATTAAATGCGAGTAATAGTTCTCGGTGACGACGAGAACTAGTTCGCTCGTTGCTCTTGTTTTGTGTCCGTATTCTTCGGCGGTCCTCGAGAGTTGCCTTCATTAAACCCGCCGCTGAATACTCAACGAACGGATGTTTTTTGATGGATTTCTCTTCTTGTTGCTTTAATCTGCCCCCTCAGAACAACGCGCACAAGACGACAATAAAACATTGAATTAGTTCAACGCGCAGAAACGAGTACAACTTGCTTGTTAACTTATGGGCCGATTGTTGCATTAGTGACGTATTTCATTGGGTTGTTAAATTAATTAACGTTGAATTTCGAAGTGATATTTACTTCAATTTACTTCCATATCATTTGATTTTATTTGCAAGCATTGTGATGATGTTCAACTCAAAGAATATCAAATATTTTGTGTTGGAGATATTTTTGTAAATAAATTTCAATTAATTAACGAACCAATTGCGATAATGACCTGGATTTTTCATTAAAGTATAGTCAATTAATTAGCTAATTAAAATAATTAATTATGACTATATTTTTGATAAGGCTACATAGTGAAAATAATTAGTAAAAATGGGAAGTAAATTTCATTAATATTGCAATATTTACTCAAGTTATTGGTGCATTTTCAAATGCAATTTTATCATGAAGGAATTATGCAATTTTAATCAATATAATTTTAGATTATCTTGTAATTATTCCTCTTTGATTTAAGACCAAAATTTGCAAATTCTATTCACAGGGCGATACAATAAAAAATAGAAAGTAAGGCCGTTACAAAATTAAGTTTCCTTGTAAATTTTTGAATAATTTGAAAACACAATATTTTCATCCAAAGAAGATATATAATCGAAAATAGGATAAATAAACTTGGGACTAATTGAATATTTACTCATTACACCTAAAATTTCTTGATTGGAACCCCGTAAACCAAACAAAGACATTTGAATAGCTCGATCAAATTTTGGCGTTATTTGATATCGTTACCAAACGTTTGAATTGGCTCTTCGTCGTCCATCCTGCAAATTGCAATATATACACGTGTCAAACGATGGCAATGCAGTGCAACGGATACGCAATGAATACACGGGTTCGAATTCACGGGTGTGACAATCGACCTAAACGGACATGAAAGACGCGCAATTAATTCGATTCGGCGCGTTCACTCATGCGAGGTGATCGCAGAACTGGCGCAACTTTGTCGAACAATAAACGCACTAAATGTTCTCCTGTGTACACTCTCGACCTGGTCAGTTGAACGTCCGTTTGTATCTGTGTGCTTCGATCCGGATGTCAATTCGAATAGTTCCGCTTCGATCAGTATTGATTCCATGTTGTTGATTCAAGCGATGCCTTCATCCGCCATTGTTTCATTAACACTCATACACCAAATTCATTCACAAAATCGATCAAAATAAGGATTCATCATAAGATACGAAAAAAAAAATCAAAATGGAGGAATGAATTTTTCAAACGAAACCGTCGTCGTGTAAACACAAATCGCTAGCGAAATGTGTCAACGCAAGAACTTCTTGTTAGGAATGATGCGGATCCGTCATGAGTTGGGGGGTGGTTCGACGATGATGGCGCGGACGTAATGGCCGCCTGACGCTGTCATCCAAAGTGTCATTCGTTTTAAAAGGTTGCCGCGTGCGCGCTCTCTAGAAGTGTGCAGTTCTGCAGAAGGGAGATAATAAAGTGTCGATGATGTCGGTCGACTTTATAACGCCGTATTTCCGCCTCGTACGCCGATTTCGCTCGCGTCATTCTTTCGCGCCATAATTCTCTTCACCTGTTTGCGCGCGCCGACTGCAGAGATACGCACGCCAAATATATTTTCATTGTTCGTTATTTCATATTTGCTGTTGACTCGTGATGGCAACTTGTGTCGTCGTCAACGAATTTATTGCAAGTTTTCTTCGCTCGCCTCCGCAGTCGTTGCCGCTGGTATCACAGCTCGTTAGTTCTAACTATGTTATCGCTGTCAAATGTCAAATTTTGCAGAGTGAATTTGACAATTTTCAGTTGGATAGAAATATCAAAGAATGCAAAGAGAAGATGTTACTGTAACTGGTTAGAAATATTGTTAGTTTCGTTTCGAATGATTTTCAATATATTTTATTTAATAATGTTTAAACAAATAAACCAACTTAATTTTTTGTTAAATCATATTATAGATGATTAAATTATCTTTAAAATGATATATAATTTCATATGGTTACCAGTAAGATAAGATAACTTAACAGCATTTGAATCGACAAAAATATTATACACATTTATGAAAAAATTTCTCGATCACTCTGTATTTTCAAAAAGAAATGTGGTAACCGTGAATCTGATTAAAGCGTTTGAAAGATAATTAAATTCTCTTTTTATTGATGTATTAGTTCTGTCGGTTACCAGTCATTTACAATGATTTCCAAACGCTTAAACATGAACAAAGAATTTATCGTGGAATTTATGTCTAGCTGATTTTCTCTATATTTTATTTTTTATCTGCGAAATGAAAGTGGTAACCAAAGGATGGCAGCAACCATCTTATTGGTAATTAAATTATCTTTTATATGGAATATTTTACCTTCTGGTTACCAGCAATATAAATGGATTATTTAAGTCATAAATTTAGTAAGAAAATCAGAACGTTGAATTGCGGAAATGTAATTTTTTGAATTCTGTCGTTTTTACCTAAGAATTAACATGGTAACCAAAATTATTTTGATACCATGTTTTAGATCATTACATTTCCTTTCTTTTGATCTATACATTCATAAAGTTACCATTAGTTTAATGGGTTTAAAAAAATCATGAAATAATAACTGCATTTCTATCTAATCCAATTTACTTCAGTGATTGTTATTACATTTTACTTTATAACTTCCAAACTATGAGAGCAAAATATAATTTTTAAAAAGCAAATTAAAGTCAATAAAATTATCTTTCTAATGATCTATAATTTCATACCATTAGTTTAAGAGGATTAAAAAATTCTTGAAATAAGAACTTCATTCCTACATGATCTAATTTTTTAGTTTTTTGTACCTCTCATCTCTGATCTTCAAAAACAAATTGTCAGTGAAATTTCAAATGATATTTAACTTCATGAAAATTAATCTGTACAATCAACGAAAAATATACAAGAAAACGAATTTTCCACGTGAAAATCCGAGGAAAATGTTATTGAACAATATCGAACGCCATCGAATGAAAAGTATTGCTTTAATATCAATTTATAAAATCATGGAGGCCGTCAGCAAACACCTCGAGTTCTCGGCGAGACATTATAAAGACGCTGTCCGGGATGCATTGTGTATGGGACACATGGGAAAACGTTGGGAATCTATTGGAAAGGCCGCTTATCCGAGCCAGCACATTTGAAGTTCGAGAAGAGTGCGAGAAACGTGATCATATCGACTCAGATAACTTCTTGGTGTGTGTGTTCAACATGATCTCGTACCGGCTGGGAATCGTACGTCCCATTCCTTTTCATCCTTCCGAACCAACCGCCTTCGTTCGCCCGCTTTCCCGGACGATAGATATTTTACATTATATTTCATTCTTTTCGGCCGCTTTCTCGCATCTTTATCTCCCAAACCGATATGACATATTTATATGCGTCGTGTGGATATACGTGAACTAATAACTACATACACACCATCCAATCTTCAGTAAGATTTACGGTTTGATATTAATCCAGGAATTTTCCAAAGAATTTCCCTCAAGAACTAAACTAAAATTTCAACTTAAAAATTTTTCGACTTCTTGAAGGTTATTAATTGGTATGCAAAAATGAATTAAGTAATTAAATTTGAAACGGTTCTGATGTCACCCTGTATAAAAGCAGTGAATAATACAATCATGTGTTACTTCCGGTCTTCTATCTTCCAGCCAGCGTTGGATGACAAGTAAAAACGACCGAATCCCAATGGTATGTTCCTTATGTAACACTTTATCACTTCACTCCCATTTCCCATCCATTTTCCGCGCCAGGACTCTTCCCCGTTTAAAATGCTGCAAGGTACCATCACGAAGACTTTAAAAATTTCCTCCGTAATATTCTTCCTTATTCGTTTTTCTAAGCATAGAATCAGGAATTCATCCAATACGGATTAGAGTTTATTGGTGGAAAATGTCTTGCGATGTCTCGGTTCGTTGTTAACATTAAACTTGCAAATTGAATATGTTTGTTGCTGCAAATAGAGTGACATCTCTGGGAGCTGTCCACCCATCCAATAGTGAACGTTGTTTTCCCAATTTGTTTCCCTATCCTTTCACTTTTTCTTCGGCACGCCGCGCGTTCCGCTTCGCTCCTTTCGATTCCGATATTCGCAGGATTCATCGTCCTTCGATGTCGCCCTTTATTTCAGGCTCGCACAAGAAGCGCAAACGAATCCGGGCGATTGGGACGACGCGAGGCAAATACAAATCGACAATGCGTCGGATCCGTATCGACTGGCTGATGGAAATGCGGAAAAGACGAGGAGAAAAAGTTGGACAAGCAGAACACCAAAGCGAACAAAAAAAAACGAGGAGGCGATGGAAATAAAAGGACCAAGAACGCAGGTTGAAAATTCAATATATTCACCGTTCGATTCCACGTTGACCGAAGAAGAAAGCAATTTGAAGAGGTCCTGGCACAATTTTCGGTTACAACTTTCAAGGTATTTACTATTTTTTTTCGCAGTTTTCTTGTAAGGACAATTCATTTCTTCTTTACTTACAACAAGTGGCTATAAAATTGGATTTTTTCTATTCACGAGGATTTTTAAATTTGAAAATGTAATGAATTCTTCAAAGGATAATTGAAACTTTTTTTATCAAAACGATCAAAGAAAAAAAATTGCGAAAAAAATTACGAATTTTGTTGCTTGTTGAAAGAAGTGGTAATTTCAATTTTCCACGAAGTGAAGACTTACCACATGAATAAATAATAAATCCTGAAGGACAAACGTAAACATACAATGGGAATAACCTCATCAAAACAACATTTCTCCTAATAAAAAATCCAATTTAAATGAACTTTGTAAAATAACACTCAAAGCTCATTCGTAAATAAAAGTGTATTACATTCGCGAACTTTTTCCATTTTCCTTTGACTTTGACTCGGCATGTTCCGACAGTGACATTGACGTTTGTGCAATTTGTTTGTGCGTTCTGAACGGCCGTTGCCACCCCCATCCATCGCCAGCAATAAAGTTATAAATGTAAGTATACACGGTCGTATTCCATTCGTCATTTATCATCGGTTCTTTCATGTTTAATGCCTTTAATGTCGCATCTTCGTCGCGGCGCGAATGGCGGCGGCGATGGAGGCGGTGGAGGCGGAGGTGGCGGTGGCGGCAGCAGCCACACACCTGCCTAAAGTGGTATAAATTGCGTTATACGTGAAAAGTCTGTTTCAATGTGGCCCGCTCGCTCGTCGTCATTCATCTTTTGATGTAATACATCCAATTTATATGTAAATCCATTGTAATTTCTCCGCTCTCTTCGCTTGCGCTTACACGTCGCGTTCGTGCCTTCTTTGCACGTCGCATTAGACCACGTATTTCGTCCACTGTCTATTTTACACGAAGAAGTGTCCTAGAAAATGATGAAAGACTTTGTGATAGACACGCGAAAGAACTATCCTGAAAAAGGACTCTGGAAATGTCAGTCGTTCACTTCTTATTTTCTGCTTTGAGCAATTATCCTTGCCGAAAAATTTGCAATAAAAAAGATAACCTACTTTATATATTTTAATTTATTTCAATATTTCAATTAGAATTGAAGTTATAACGATTGGAAGATTTTGCAAAAAAAACTGGTTATTTTTTGTGAAAAATTTTTGTTTTCTTTCTGTATTTTCCAAAAAAATGTGGTAACCGAGAAAACAATTAGGGCGTTTTAAAGGTGATTAAATTCTCTTTTTATTGATATATTAGTTCTTTTCGTTACCAGTAGATTACATTGATTTCCAGCCGCTCAAACATGGGAAAAAATTTATCATAAAATTTATGTTAAAATGATTTTCAGTATATTTTATTTTTTATCATTGAAATAAAGCTGGTAACCGAAGATTGGAAATAACCATCTTGTACACGATTAAATTACCTTTTAAATGGTGTATGAAATCCTTTGGTTACCAGCAAAATAAATGGTTTAATCAACCCCCAAAGTTGGTAAGAAAATCGGGACATTGAATAGTGACAGAGTAATTTCACGAATATCTCTCGATTTTTTCTTAAACCTGGTATGGTAACCGAAATTATTTTATTACCATGTTGTAGATCATTAAATTTCCTTTCAATTGATCTATAGTTTCATAAAGTTACCATTAGTTTAAATGGATTAAAAAAATCTGGAAAAATAATTGCATTCCCAAGTGATTTAATTTAAATTCAATTAAAACAAAAGTTATTACGATTTATAGAGAGAATAACTAAAGATAGCTCAAAATTAAAAAAAAAATACTAATACATCTACTTATCTAAAGGAGCAAAAACGATCCATTAATCATAATTCAATCAAATTTTAATCAATATTTAAAATCAATTTGCTTGCTATCAATATAAAAGATAGATACCAATCTAGACCCTACTTTTTTCATGCCTGCCACCGAATAATCCCCAAGTTATAAATACAAACAGTCAAAAAACTGTGATGGCGCCTCATGAAATTCCTTTCTCCACCAACCGCCCCCGCCATCCATTGCTCCATTGCTGAGGAGCGCGCAGTTTTGTCCGAAGAGTCCGCCGAGGATAGACTTTTGTGTGTAACACTTCGGCCGCTGCGGCGTTTACAATAAATCAATATCCGTCCAAACATTAATCAAACTTTAACTTTGCCGCTTGATTAATTCCCCAGCATGTTGTTGCTGCCTCCCGCGACGCGCGAGCGCCCCCGGCGGTTTGCGCCCGATATTACAGCAATAACGAGTGCTTAATGCGGTGTGTGCGTGTGCTTCATGTCTGTTCTGCCACCGTGATAACACATCCGTGGTGGGCGGCCACAAACCGCCAACATACGTGTCAAGTTGGCTGCAAAATTTTGATGAAGGATTTCACGACAGTTCTTCATCCGCAACTATTTTTCGAGAAGGAGTGGGACAAGAAAGGGAAAAATTCGTCGAGGAGATAAATATTTGAGTTGGTGATTGCCAAATGTACTTGATGGATGAAGGACTTCATCACGAGTGGTCGGGATACAACGCGGATTAGTCCTGAATATTTTTGGAGTGGGCTAAACAATTCCAAACTTTTTCCCAGTGAGTTGTGAACAAGGGTTGTTTTAAATCAGTTTTCAATTTTTAATTAAAAATTTTCTCTATTGTTCGAAATGGTCGTTCCATTTTTGGTTGAATATAAAATAATAATATTTTATTAGAAAATTGGAATTTTCATCTTTTTATTATATTTCAATGTTTTCATAGAAAGAATTCGTTTTTACCTTAAAATTTCTGGGTATTCTTGTGGTAACCAAAGAACGGAAACAACTATCTTATAGATAATTAAATTACCTTTTAAATGATGTATAATAACACATGGTTACCAGTAAAATAATATAACTTAACAGCATTTGAATCGACAAAAATATTATACATATTTATGAAAAAATTTCTTGATTGTTCTGTATCTTCCATAAAAAATGTGGTTACCGGGAATCTGATTAAAGCGTTTGAAAGGTGATTAAATTCTCTTTTTATTGATGTATTAGTTCTTTCGGTTACCAGTCATTTACATTGATTTCCAAGCGCTCAAACATGAACAAAGAATTTATCATGGAATTTATGTCAAGCTGATTTTTTCTAAATTTTATTTTTTATCTGCAAAATAAAAGTGGTAACCAAAGGATGGCAGCAACCATCTTCTTGGTAATTAAATTACCTTTCAAATGGTATATTTTGCCTTCTGGTTACCAGTCATCTAAATGGATTATTCAACTCTTAAAGTTGATAAAAAAAACCAGAACGTTGAATAGTGAAGATTATAATTTCGAATATCACACATTATTTTCTTAAAATTGGCATGGTAACTGAATTTATTTTAATACCATCTTTTAGATCTTTCAATTTTCTTTCAAATGGGCCATAATTCCAAAAAGTTACCATTAGTTTTACAGGATTAAAAAAATCTTGCAATAATAACTTTTCAATCTCATGAAAATTCAACTTTCACCTTTGATTGAGATTACTTACAAATAATTATAAACAAATATTTTTTGGACACATCATCAAAAATTAACCAAGATTATTTAACCCACTTGAAATATTTTTGAAAAATTACCCTGTAAATCCTTGATTTTGCAACCTTATTTAAGAGAAATCCAAGTTACAAAATAATAATTTAATTACTCTTGGATTTTTACATGACCTCCCATGAAAATCTCAACATACGTTCAACCTTCCTGCCATTTACACCTTGCCCTTCACTCCGAAGACATTGTTAACATCTCCAGCATACTTTTCCCGGGTCCCGAAATTTATTTACGAGCCCCACGACCGTAGCAGCCTGCGGTTTGAACCTTTTTAACGCGCCAAACTTGTGCAACATTTATAAACCAGAAAGCTTCAGGTCCTCAGCTTCCTCCTTCGCATTCCCACACACACCCAAACCTCCAGCAAGCAAGAGGCAAAAGACTGTTGGGCACAAGAACAAGCAAATAGCCGAAAACATGGAAATATAGACATGGACGAGGAACATCATTTCGGGCGTGCACTCCATGCGGGATCGCATGCAAAATGTGAGCCACCCCCGCCCACATCTGGGCCACTCGCGAACCTTGAGGGACCTTTTCCACCTTGCGAAACGATACCACCTCCACTTCTGGAGGCTGGTGCGCTAAAGAGGAAACCGAGATCGTGGCGAACGATGGTAATGCGCATATATTTGTGGCAACCACCTGATTTGCATTGTTATTAACTGGCTTAGTAAATTTATGAGAGACATGCACCAGGAAGATACCGGAAGCGTCGAGAGGAGATGATTTTCCTTGCGGTTGCACTCTCCAGTTCATGTTTAGTGAATATTTATGTTTGGGTTTCTTGTTTTAAAGCAGGGAAATGTTTTTGGAATTTTTTCGTAGGAGAAGAAGTTTGCATCATTGTAGGATGGTTCATGGTTAAATTATTAGTCCAATTAGGCTGACGAGGTACATGTAGAGGTGCACGTACATGTCAGCCGGGGGCGGCAGCCATCCAAGTCTTCGATGTTAATCCTTATTAATTCCTTCTTGAGTTTGAGTTTCGTCCATGAAGTGAACACCAGCCAAATTCTAGCAATGTGATTAATATTGTAATATCTTGGAATCTAGTAGTGTCATTTGGTAAATCACTTTTGAGGTTATATGTACAGATATTCAACAATTTATATTCCAAATTTATTGAAAATTTGGTTACTATTGATAAATTTAGAGCAGATTTAGTTTCCTGAAGAAATTTTAGAAAATTCATTGAAAAGGGATTAAAAGTGATAAAATTATAGCTATTTCAGTTCAAAAGAAAAAAATTTAAAAATTAATTAAGATTGTACTAAAAAGATAAGTTTATAGTTAATCTAGTTTTCAATTGGAATATTAGAACAGTTCATTCTTAATAGGATTACAACTGATAAATTTACAGCAAGAAAACTGAGGTACTTTTTATGAAATTTTTTCTTTCTTTTCCCTTATTTTCCAAAAAAATGTGGTAACCGGAAAATCTAGTAAGACATTTTAAAGACTATTAAATTATCTTTTCATTGATGTATCAGTTTCTTTGGTTACCAGTAGATTACAGTGATTTCCAAGCGTTTAAACAGGAGGAAAGAATTTATCATGGAATTTATATCAAGGCGATTTTAGGCATATTTTATTTTTTATTTGTTAAATAAAAGTGGTAACCGAAGAATCGAAACAACCATCTTATAGAAAATTAAATTACTTTTTAAATGGTGTTTTTTATCTTGTGGTTACCACTAAAATAAATGGACTGCTGAATCTCAAACTAGGTAAGAAAATCAGAATGTTGTATAGTGAAAGAATCCATTATCGAATATCATTCGATATTTCTCTAAAATTGGCATGGTAACCGAAGTTTTTTTAATACCATATTTTAGATCTTTAAATTATCTTTCAATTGATCTATAGTTTCGTAAAGTTACCATTCATTTAAAGGGATTAAAAAATTCCTGAAACAATAATTGTTTCATATTTGACCAAATTTACTTCACTGATTGTTGTCATATTTTACTCCGTAACTTCCAAACTATTGTAGCAAATTAATAATTTAAAAAAGCGAATTAAAGTCAATGAAATGTTCTTTCCAATAATCTATAACTTCATTAAGTTACCATTAGTTTAAAGGTATAAAGCATCTTGAAATACTAACAAAATTCTACCTGATCTAATTTAGTTCAGCGATTGTTTTCATATTTTACCCCATAACTTCTAAACTCTCCAAGGAAATTAATATATTTAAAAAGTATATTAAAGTCACTGAAATTATCTTTTAAATGATCTATAAATTCATAGAGTTGCCATTATTTAGAAGGATTAAAACTTATTTGAAAATGGAATTAATTGAAAAATTACTAAGAATGAAAATGTAGACGTGAAATGTTTGTCTTGAAAAATCTTCACCATTATGTAAATATGACAATTATCTTAATGAAAACAGAAAATTGAAAATTGAACACCTGAAAACCACTTCTGGAGGCAACATTGAAATCCCAAACTGTATAAAATATCCAAGAATCACCCCATCCAAGGATATAACATTCAAAGTTACTGCAGCAGAAATTGGCTTGTAGCTTGCAGCCACTTGGAAGACACGACCGGCTAAGACTTAGTCGGCACTAAAGGGGGTATAAACAAACCGGAAGTGCAACAATTCGAGGATACACCCGCGGAGACCCTCAGTCATCCGGTGCGTCCCGCTGAACTTCGCTCAAGACGCGTCCCTCGGAGACAGGAAGTGCGCATAAAACTAAGATATTCACCAAGTCTCTCTCCCAACTTTGGCGAAACTAGCACTGTTCCACGACCCGACTGAATTCGCACGTTTCATTTAAATGCAGCCACTCGACTATCATTTCTTACGACTGTTGTCGAATCACAGTGATTTCCCAATATAGCGATATCATAAAGCAAAAGGACAGGTGAATAATGAGGTGCCGATCGAGGGAATTGATAAATGACGGTATTTATTCGAGCAATTCATTAGGGCAACAACTTCATTAGCTCTGTTCTCGGTGGGTTTTGAATAAGATTATCAACGCATGCGAGCTGCCATCAAATAAACATGAGCTGGATGGCGATGGTAGACTAATGGTAATGCGATTACCATTTACATGTTTCATTAACGCACGACAAATGTTCGAATGCAAATTATTTTCGTTTTCGTGAACGGCTGAATGCGCGTTCGTCAAATGCCGAGAGCTGATTTGTTTATCTTGATCGGCTCCATGGAAGGATATTTGTTAATGATATTCATGGCTGAGGAGAATGGCATCCACAAATCTTCGAAGGCAACAAGTCTCTTATCGAAATCTTACTGATAAGCTAATTATTTATGATGCTTCCTGTTAATTAAAGTACAAGTTTTTACGCAAGAATAATTCCAGATTGAAGATACTTTACTCTAATGAGTACTTCCGGTGTTTTTGATACCAAACCAAATGAAATTTTCTAATTTCTATGTCTCTCTCAAAATTTGTTGTTGTAAATTTTGTTTGATTAATTTCAACGAACAAAATTCCCAGGAAACTTTTCATGTACCAAAAATCATATCAAACTCCTGATCTGTAATTACCCCAGGACCTTTGTCCTAACTCATGTATAAATATCACAGACACAGACAGGACAATGATTTTTCAACCATGACGTTTGTAATTACACTCCTCGAAACTGGAACCTCAACGAACCGGACCAAAACTCTGATTTAATTAAACAATTCGCAGGTTTCGCATCACACGCGGCTCCATTTCGCATGAAACCCCCCAAATAACTTGACTGAAGACTTTGACGATACCGCATTAACATTGCAATAAATTTTAATAAAACAACCATCACGTCAACCCATCCCATCCATTCAACATGTACCCATGTCAAAAATGATCACTCCTCACCATTTACAACTTTTCGTCCAAATTAATTTCAATTAAAATCGTGTTTACACGATTATCTGGCGTTAGGCATAATTCGACCCGCCGAAAAATAAACGTCATACGGAAGTGACAATATGACAGGAAGTCGATGGGTGCTGATTGATGTCCGCGCCGCCCCAAAATGGGCCAATTACAAAACTCCCTCAAATGCGCATTCATCATCAACGCTAATCATAACAATAATGATAATGATAATAATGTCGGTGTATGGGGGTGGTTGGTTGGCGGTTGTGCTGGAGGCGGTGGATGCAATTCGCATGTGAGTCCTGGGGGCGGCAGGATGGATGGAGCGGATCAAAGTCAGCGAAGTTCATTTGCGAATGTGTGGATAGCAAATTTGCAAACAGGACTCATGCGGCTTGCAGGATGGTAATGGTAATGGTAAAAGTTGTGATAACAGTGTTGGGGGCAGTGCCAAATGCAGATACAACTGATCCTTGATTTTGGGGGGCGGCTGAACAAATAAACATTCGATGTATTGCATGTAACTCTTCAGGCATTGTTAAAACAATGAATTATCCTTGTTTACACTTACAAATCAATGTTTTGGGTAAATATTTTTGGGGTCATGTGGGTTGTTAGTTTTTAAAATAATATTTTTGTAAGGTATCGTGAGATATATTGATGTTAGGGTTCGTTGATTGTTATCAAATTGTTTATTTTGTTTCTGGTAAAATTCTGAAGATTGATGTAATAATCGCTGAATATATCTGAAACTATTGGATCGATTTTATGGTTGAAATGGCATTTTTTATATTTTCAAGGTAAAATATAAATGGTCATAGTCATTAATTCAAGTTAGATCCAGAAATATCCAATCCTGCAAATTCAGGATCAAAAAATGAAATTCTTTTTTTTTGCGAATTTAAACGTGTATAGCTTCCGGAAAACTAAGTAAATAGAAATCAGATTTTGCCAAAATATAGATCTTAATGAGCACTTTCCAAAAATGTATAACATGATGCCCTTTCATCAAAGAGAAAAACAGAAATTGGAAAAATCTGAAGTTTGATAATCAAAATTGATTCTAATAAATTCCTCAAGTTTGCAAAAAATTCATATTTCTGGAACTACTGGACCGATTCAGCTGATTGAAGTAGCATTTTTCATATCATATCGAAAAATTAACAATGATTAAATCCACTAATTCCAATAGGATTTATGAAAACACGAACCTGGAAATCTGGATAGATGAAAAAATAAAATTTTCATTTTTTCGCGAATTTAAACGTGTATAGCTTTCAGACCACTGAGCCAATATAAACCAAATTTTGGCAAAATATAGATTTTGATGAGCACTTTCCAAAAAGGTATAATACAATGCCCTTTCTTTCTCATGAAGATCAGAAATCCAAAAAAACTTTTAACAGGATTACCAAAAATGACTATTATCCTTGAGGAATAGTTTGCAAAATAATTAATATCTCCGGAACTACTGGACCGATTTAATTGATTAAAAAACCATTTTATAGATAACTTTATATACTTTTTAAAACTTATTTTTATTTACTTGGAACAATTTGAAAAATATTCGAAATTTGAATTGGAAAATCAATGTAATGAAAAATTTTCTCATATCTTCATTAAGACCAAAATTGTTCATGTAAGCCATTGTGGAATATTTTCAGGAAGCATGTTTTAGTCGGTTTAATTTGCGACGTAATAATTGATGCAGTCATGCATGCACAATATACCGGAAACAGCGTGTTAATGGGCGTACGAGGTGACACATTCCTGCGGTGCGCGCTACTAATTTATGTTATTGACTTAGCAGGTTAATTTAGAATTTCAAAGCATCCCAACGCATCCTATCACTTCCTGGTGCCACCTCCAATAAGGTGCATCCATCCGTGATATCGATTATGCGGAAAACAACCTCAAAATCACGTCGGAATGATACGAATTCTCAGAAACTAATTATGAAGAAAGCGGAAAATCTTTTCAAATCAATGCAACATATTAAACAAATACTGCTAATGAAAGCAAATCGAAACAAACTTGAACATTAAATATTTACATCCAGTTAGTATGTAATCGTTTATTACGCACGATGCAATTAGTTTAATTACGAATCGGCTGCAAGTTGCGCGCACGTTAATTAACGTTTCGCATGCCGTTTACATTGCGACTCAATTCACCTAATTGTAATTAATGTTGATATCATAATTTATGGCCTTTATAGAGCTGCTGTCGCAATTCACAAGATAATCTTAAAAATGCTCAAATTATTTTGTTCAATTCCGCGTTGCCGAGCGGCAATAAACGCCATTTGCACTGGAATTTATTGGCGTTTGACATCGCCATAAAATGTCGACTAATCCCGAGCAAATTAAACTATTTCACTCATTGCAATTTGTATACACAAAGACCAATCTTCGATCTTGTTATTTGCCTCATAAATTTCGTGCTTAATCTTCGGTTGTGGCTCGAAATAAAATATTAAAAAGTTGCAAATTAAAATTGATTCCGATGTTGATTCCTTCGCATGAAACTTTTCGCAACTTTTTTTTTAATAAAAAAAGTCGCTGCCCTCAAGGCCTCAAGAACACAAAAAACGAGGGAATAATATCAGACCAAAGTTACAACATGCTGGAGGAAAAAAAATTGTCGGGGGCAGGGAGCAAAAAAGCAATATTGGGAAGTGCGAAAACGCACACCATGCGGTAGGAAAATGTGTGAGGATTTTCCGGGGGAATGTGTGCAAGATGGATACAATGAGGGACGGAATGGCGCACGAGAAGTGTCACTGAATTTTGAGCATGTTTCCGGGACGAGGATCGCGTCGAATTAGGAAAATTGAAAGAATATGAAAACGAGGTATGTTTCCGGGAACAATCAAAGTTTTGATTGGTATCCAGTCGAAACCGGAAATACCCCAAAGATTTTCTTTTTTAATTTCGAAAGTGACTTTTCAAAAGTGTTATTTCTTGGAGTTTTTGAAGAGATATCAAAATTGATTCAAAAGTTATAGAATTATTATTTCAATCATAAAAAATATGGATTAATTCAAACTACTATCATTTTTGAATTCTGCTAATATTTTCTTAAATAATATAACGATTTATTCCAGTCTTGCTGAAAAATTATATTATAGACTTCTAGTCAACAGGATAAAATATTGTATAATACGAATTTATATTTACATAATAAACCTGAATCTTCCTTGGTTTTGATGTAATTGAAGAACTCACCTGAAACAAAATACAGAACATTAATGATTGAAGAATTATTTCTTCCAATACAGAAAAACAAACCCCTCGAGAGTAAAAGTACAAAACTTTTTCCGAACAAGATTAAATATATAATCAACCAGGTTGTAATTAAGCGGAAACTTCAGCATTTTAAATATTTAATGAGGCAGAATTCGAACACGAGCATTTAATTCATACCTTTTCAATAATGCATCTGAACCTGTCCATTAATACCGCCCATTCCTCAGATACGAACACAACAAAGAACCAGAATACGTAATTGATTTATAATGAGCACTTGTACAAAACAATAATTTTCCTCGTTTTGTTCGCGGTCGCATTTTCAGCTAGTTAGTCAAGTACTTAGTTCTTATTGTTCGCATCACATTCATTACTCTTTGCGCATTTTTTTGCCCGACACTCATTGATCACTCCGTTTTTGTTCAAGAGTGCTTTCAAACAAATAACTCAACTACAAGTTATAATTAGTTCGTACATCAAGTCTCTAATGAACCAAAACCCAGCAATAAGTTTTAGTGTATGAAAAATTTAAAAAAATCGTGAAAAACTAATAATGCATCGATAACATTTGAAATCTAGAATTCATCTTGAATAATTCTTCAGCTTGTTTACCTCTTAAAGAACAATACCAAGCACTTCTTTGTTGTTTCCCTGCAAGTTCAATGAGTAATTAAGGCTAATTGTTTCACAGGACGCTGCTCGGCCCATTTAACTGTAACGAACGAATGTTGCTGTTGTTGTTGCTCGTTCGGTTGTTCTTCTCTCCACCTTTCTCCTCCGTTTAGATGGTGCGCAATTCTTATTGAAACGAACAGACCGGGGCGAAAAAATCAAGCAAACTTAATGTGAAGGCGGCAACAACAAGAGAAAAAGAACGAAGGCGTCCGAGGAACGAAAACATTAATGCCACAACGTGAGACAAGCAGACGGTGAAAAAACGAGCGCTCAATTCAATTACACTAATAGATTTCAACAACTTGGGATAATTTTCTAATTAATTTTATTGATCGCTTCCATCGAACCATAGCAATCAAATCCTGAAATTAATTAGCGTTTTTCTTACTTTTCTTACTTTCTTGGGTGCTTTTTAAATGTTATTTTTCAGAAGAGGAAGCCGCCATCAAAATTGTAATCAATGTTGAGCGCATTGGTATTTGCACAGAATTTGCCTTCATTTCGAGTTAATCCTTCAGCCGAGCTGGGGGAAAGGACGACATCTCGGGCTAAACAACAGAATAAATTTTCCCGGGGCGCAAACAACAAACAGGCTTTTTTCGCGTTCGCGCCTCGTCGATGAATGCTACGCTCTTCGTCCTTTTAAGCCGCCAAACATTTCCCAACAAGGACTAACTTGGAGCCGTATCATTTACATCTCGAAAGAAATTTATTTATGATATTATAAGAGGGCAGGACTCTTAAGTCCTTTATAAAACGAAATGTCCTCGAAGCAAGGGGACTTCCAGGACCTTGCCTCCAACAAGGGATGAATGGCATTAAAATAACAAAGAAGTGTACAAAACGAATAAAATATAAGATTCGTATGGTTGGATTAGAAAGGCAGAGCGAAAATGAAAGGACTACAAGGATTCTTGTATGAAGATGTTGTATCATTTCTTTCACACTGACAGATTGTTAGTAGAAGTCTGCAAGAAATCTTCACCTATCAGGACGATAAAGGACTTTTTATATGTACCAGACAAATATTACAAAAAAAGGACTTGTTAGATCTTTGAAAATCCATATTTTTTGTAAATATTTGATGTTTTATTGTTTCCTGCTGACTTTTGCCACCCTTTCGTTTTTAATCCTTATCAGCATTGTCCTTGCACTTCGTAACTCATATGTTGAAGAGGCGAAGAAAAAGGGAAACGATGGAAGAATGGAAAAAACTGTCAAACGACGCGGAAAAAAATCCAATAAAAAACTGAACGGCCATATATCGTGACAACGTGACGCTTTTCCTGTGCCCTCAGCTAGGAACCATTGAGGTCGCTTGCTGGAATTGGGCTATGCCCGGTTTTTTCCTTCAGGTTCGGGAGTGCTGAAGAGTTTCCAGCAGTTTCCCTTTCATTTTCAACGATCAGGCACGATCTGTCGCACTAGGAATATTTGCGTTTCATCTTACAGTAATCTTTACAAATTTCTTGCCTTGGTTCAATCAGATCTAGATGTACTTTAAGGCTGAAGTTATTTTTGGGCATTCTTTCTTGTAAAGAAAAAATTGTAATTTCCAAAATTTCATCTTTTATTCAATATTGCATATCTTTCAAAAGAATCGATCGATAATTTTCAAATTTTACCATATGGTAGTAAGTATCAAGGACATTAATGAAAATATAATATGATACACTTATTTCTGGGGAAATTTCAAAAATTTGTCCTCAAAGTTGAAAAATTTCGATAAAAACTTTTTTTCAATTCTGCAAGTTCTTCTAAAAAAATTAATATCTCCGAAACTATTTGGCTTATTTGCCTGATCCAAGGAGCATTTTGTCAAGTAATAGATAAACTATAAATGAGAATTTTTAGTTAGAAATCGTACATTGCAAAATACCTAAATTTTCTCTTGGAAAATCAATAAATTTAGTTTGGTCAAATTTTGTCATTACATTTATTCAAACGACTCTATCCGTCAAATAACTGGACCAAATTGCTTCATATTTTAGCACATTATAGAAAATATTATCAACTTTTCGTAAAGCTATAATATTGTGACGGAGCAGAATGTTGTTGGACTGCTCCTGAAGGTGTGGGGCTCCGAACTCGGGTTTACGCTACTGACTTGGAACTACACTCACGTGGACGCCACACATCACGCCGTTNACAACACGAGAGGACAGAATCACGAAGGTGTTGGAAGGTGGGGAGTGATAAGGAGATGTAAGAAAGGTTGCCGATAATACACGCCACAAAACACCGAGCATGGACGTTCCGTTACAATATAATATATAACTCCCAAAAAATTCCTGAAAATTTTGAAATTGAAAACAAAGAGTTGGAAACGTGGAAAATCACATTTGATTATAAATTTTATTTGTCTGACAACCAGCCTTAAAACTTTTATGAAGATGGCAAAATAAAAACACATCAAACGCGATCCGAAACACGTCGAAATTGAACAGATTTATGAACATATAGCGCGTCCAATTGCCGATTGGCGAAAAAACAAGAGCTCGCGAGTGACGCGTATAAAACTTGTTCGCAAAACTAAAACGAAGATCCAAAAGAGCGCAGCCAGCGTAAACTTAAGATGTCCGTGTGCCGGATGCGATACCACCAACTAGGTTGTAAATAAAAGAAACGAGTTAAGACCGCCATAAATATTTCACATTTGAGAGCTGCCACCATGGACGAAAGGCAACTCACTCGTCTTTCATTCCGTATCTTTTGCAAACTTTCCGCGAAGTAATAACACTTAGAAGTACTCATAATTAAACGATATGAATTACCTGGAAAATGGCATTAGGAAAATTACTTATTTGCAAAATATATAGTTGGAAAATAGGAAAACTGAAGAGAAGAGGAGAGATCCAAGAATGGAATGCTTCAAGGACGAGTTCCAAACGAAAGGATAAAAAGATGGGTGAGGTGGGAAGATTAGGAGACAAGGTTAAATCCTGGACTCGGGAAAAGTGCGAACAGATAGGAGCACCGACAGGATATTAAGGAAGTTTAGAAGAATGGCATGGAACAGCTTGAGATCTTGGTATCAACAAGAAATACTAAAATGTCGTCCTTAAGGTGTAAAAACATCGGTGTGCGGTTTAACTCTTTCCATGGTGACATTCCATTCGTTTTCATGGAATTACCACCCAAGAAACTATTTTTTTGGAAAACTAACTTTAAGTATTAAAACTAGAAAGAAATGCAGAAATTTTTAGTGGAAAATTTAGAAGGCAGTGAAAGAAAATTCTGTTGTTTTTCTGACTGAAGTTTAGAAGACATTAAAAGACAATTTTATTGTTCTTCTAAGTTCATTTGAGAAATAAGGATTTTTGGATTTGAAAATCATAAGCGAAATAAGCGAAAGAAATATTGATTGAATTTTGCAATTTTAATTGAAAATTGTTTTCCAATTATTGAACTGTTTGAAACTAAATTTTATAAATTGGTAAATCTTGATGGTTAGTTTAAAAAAATATAAAAGAAAAAAAAACGAAACTATCCTTATTTCTCAAATTTGAAAAAAAAAATGATATCTCCAAAAATATAAGGCTAATTTCAATGATTATAGCGATATTTTATAGATCTACAAATTTAAAATTAAAACATTATTGAATAATATTATACGATATCCCTTCTTATTCAAAATCAATAAATCAATATCATAATCAACAACAGAAAATTTCCAACCTGTACGTAATTTAATACCAATCTATAATCGTAAATGCATCAATTTTGATAGACAAGCATGCATCATGAAATTAGTCGACCATTGTAACTTTGTGCGCATCCATCAACTATGAAGCGCACCAGCCATTAAATAAACTCGCTAGTTACTAAATTAATAGCTTTGGGATGTTTTCCAATTAGATTAACTCAGTTCGTGCATAATTGCGCATTAGTTACCATCCTGCATCGAAGAATCGATCAATAGCATCGATATTTACGATGTGCATTTCCATATCGATCAATTACAATCACAATTACAATTAGAATTGTAACCACATATATAATACAACATTGAAGAATATGGGCTGAATAATGCTGTGTGGGATTGTGGGATATGCAGGAAGAAAAGTTTAATTAAGAACTGGGAAAATTGCAATTTCCCCATGCAGTTTATTTATCCTCGATGAAGAGATGAGCAGACATGCAGAACACAGAGAGGTGATGGACGTCGTTGAATATTCAATGTTTGTTAGTGTTTACGTTTAATTTAATTCTATTAGAGTACATACTCGAGTATACGATGCCAATATGTAATGCAAGCTATTGCAATCAGCACTTAATATCACAAGGATGGTATTATTCAGGTATTTCCTCGATGTGGTTTCCTATGAGATGTGTTTTAGTAGACTGCTGTCTTTGTCTAATGTGGTTTCTTTGTTGAAATTACATTCATGCTATTGTTTATAAGTAATAAAGGTTGAAGTTGGTTTTTCTTCATATTAATTTAAAATTCAATTTTTAATTAAATTCACAATGTTCTAAAAATTTCTTAAACATTATGGAAATGTAATCAATATTAGAAAATCATTTGGAAATAATTAGAAAGAAAAATTCAATTGACAATTTGATTTTCACTTTTAAGATGTTTAATTGTAAGTAAACTAAATTTAACTTCTTTGTTTCAAACAAACGATTTTCCAATTTTAAACATGACCACAACATATGTACCATGCTTGTGGTAAAATTTAATGATGGCTACTCTTCCAAAAAGTCATAAATGTTTACATCCAGCATGAAACGAGCGCACAGGATTTACGTCAAAAATTTGTCAATATTGACGCAAATTTCATTTCATGCAGTATTTTATTGTTTGTAATTTTTGGCATATTGCATTTTTATTCCAATTTTATTTACATTTTCAGTTACATAGACATCCATCCACAACTTTTATTCGAGTTTATCCGTTTCCGGAAGATCCATTCATATGAACATATGAAAAACTAAAAAGGAAGTTCAGAAAATTGATCCTCATAATATTTCAAAATGGATTCTTAAGAATCACAAAATTTCAACATCTCCTCAAAATTATAATGAGATATTCACAGATATAAAATAAAACATAAAATTCCTCCAAGTGGGCAGTCCCATTCCCCATAATTCCGAACCGGGACCGAGTGCATCGTGCAAATCGAGCGAGATATTTTACGAACGCATTTATTGTCCACTCTTTTTTACGATACGCCCGCCATCGGTCCATTGTTCTTTTCCGCTTTATTAGTTTTCCTATATACGCGCGTCCATACATAAATCTCGCTTTGGAGGCGGCGGCGGTGGCGGCGGCGATGGTGGCGTTTTTCGGCCCTCGAATGCAATCCGAATGCACATGACAATATAATCGGGCCGCGATTTCGTCCGTTTCGACCGTTTGATTAATTCGCCTCGGTATAATCCATTTTAATGGTCGGATGGGCCAGCGCGCGAGCGCGGGGGCGGCAATGCACCCACCGCCGCCATCGATTGCCTCCAAACCGCAGCCAGAGGCGGCTGCATCGCGACGCACTGCTTAAACAAACATAAACGCAAACAATTATAGGTTACGCGTTCATTCATTTCATTGCGTTTTATTCCGGTCCACTCGCTTCCGGTCCCGCCGCCGCCAACGCCACCCCCAACGCCATCCCTGACGACGCGTCCTGGCGGTGGCGATTGCTTCGCAATTGCCCGACCGCCCCCACGACCGCAATCATAGATATCCCTCTATTGTCTGTTGATATGAAATAATGAATAGAATCGTGAGTCGAGATTTCCCATCGAAAATTTCTGGAACTGTGAATTCGCTTTATGATTCCCAATTTTAATTGGTCTTTTATTGTTAAGTATAACATTGGTAATAGCTATAACAATGGTCATGGTTCCGAATCTCTACGGGACTCTGAAATAGGTGAACTTGCAAAATGAGGTCCTAAAAATGCAAAATTTTCGCTTTTTTTCGCGTCTTTAACTGCGTCTAACTTTTGAACCGTTGGACCAAATAAACTAAAATTGGAACCAAATTGTAGGTCTCGATGACTACTTTCTAAAAATCAATGGTTTCATGCCCTTTTGGCCATGGGGAGAGTAGAAATCACGTTCCAAAAAAAAATTGGAAAAAAAAGTTTGTAGCAAAAAAAGCGATATGAAATTATTAAAATCGCTCGAGTTTTCAAAATTTTTCATATCTCTGGAACTATTGGATCGATTTTGATGATTCAAACGGCATTTATAGTATTTTGACGAAAAAATAACATTGGTCATGGTCCCAAATCTGTACGGGACTCAGAAATACCCGAACCCAAAAAATGGGGTCCTAAAAATGCAAA
>JARJDZ010004577.1:0-47323 GCA_030264555.1 Aleochara sp. GC000083 | reverse complement strand
TGCAATTTCAAGTCATAAAACCATTAACCCGGCCCAGGGGGATTGCAATGTGACATCCCACCTGGGTAATTCCTGACAGACGCGTCCACGTCGCGGGGGTGGGCAACATCTGCTTTCCAAATTATTGCTATTATCGTCGAAGGAGAAATATCTGATGGGAATATAAGCTCCATTAAATATAACAACATCAGCAGAGGAGCAGCTGACTATGTTCCTATCCAACCACTTCTTAGACTAATTGACCAGGAGTACCTTTCATAACTAAACTAACTTTTCAAATACCTTATGATCTATCCAGATATTTACTCCTTCTACGGTTTTTAATATTACTATTGCAGATGTTGGCAAAGTTCTGTCAGGGACCCTTACTTAAGGGTATAACACACAATGTTTCACAATTATTAAATATTAATGTTGTAGGATTTTCGAAGCTGTTGGAAAAACGTATATTAACAGGCTTGCATTATATGAGGTTTTCAACAAGATCTTTCACTGTCTACAAGTCTCTGAAAAATATCTAGCTGATTGTAGCATGTAAACATGGTTACTCAAGATAATAGATAAGAAATTTCTTAACAAATTATCATATTTTATGCGAAGATTGCGAAAAGCAAGGTCTGAAAATTTCCCATACTCATGTAGTTTTAACTGCTGATACCACAGAGCTAATTAAGGGTTAGACAAACACCAAAACTAATCGCATGCAATGTAGACATCATTCAATCTATTTTATAAACTAATATATGAGGCTATTATATTATTACAACGTTTTATGGCCTTATATGTATGAAAACATATTTATACATTTGGAAAATTTACAATCAAATATGTTCTAACAAATTTGAAACTTTGAAGAAGCAATATAGAAGACACATATTCTTTTACATTACATCTTATATAGGTTTAGTTGCTCGGCCTGCTTTGAGTATTTCTTCAGAAACTCTTATTTGATTCACTTCATAGTCTGGAAAGTGCTAACCAGGTCTAATGCATTTATATTCAATATGACTTCAATGGGATATTTTCTTAATTACCTCACAGTTGCACAGAAAAACACTGAAACATAACAAACGTAGAGTAGTATCTGGCTTGTTCAATTACCTCTCGCTACAATTTTCTCTACAGATATTTTATCTGGTATTACTAAAACACAAGTAACATTTAAATAAATGTGATACTTATAATTATATACTTAGCTTTTGCAATTGCTATTGTCCAAAATGAAAACATATTATTATGACCTGCCTTTTCAAAGGTTCTTTACCTTGAACAAGCACATGTTACATAGTTTCATACCCGACCATCAGAGCTCGTGTTTTAATATCTCCAATCTTCGTTTCATTTTCGTGCTTGCCACTAGATGAGGCAACAAGCCCTATTTGATAATTTACACAAATCAGAGACACAAATTTTCCAATTGAATTTTGATTACTTGAATAATTTATAATTTACTGTTCTCTTAGTTCTCATAATGAAGAACAAAAACAAAAAAGAGTTTGACTTTAATATAGTTTTGGAGCACGTCTCTATATTCCAGCCAACTAAAACACTTTCATTCATAACCGATAGATGCTCAAATTGTGAAATTAGACAAAATCATAATGATTTGATGTACTTTACTCCGGTTCTAGTGGATCTAGGAAGCCACAATATTTTTTTGAGTTCCTTGAGAAAAATACTATCGATCTAGACTATTTAGAAGTCAATCGGAGACTATCTCACAGGTGCACATAAAGTTTTACAAAGCAAAAACATAAAGTAAAGTGCTCAAATTAAATGCAAGTAAATTGTGTGAAGAGCTTCGCTAAAGCATTGAATTTATCCATTTTAAATGGCTATAACTCAGGTTCTAGTGGAGCTGGGGCACTCAAGTGTGGATGGCATTTCGTATTTTAGCGCCCAGCCCATTTCAGAGTCTTTCGCAAATAGGGCGAAATAAAATAGGTATATAAAATACGCTGGCATTTTCGCATAGTTGGCTACGGGGGACTGAAAATGAAAAGAACATCCACGACGTGCACACCCATCCAATTCGAGCACACTAAACAGGGAGGCAAACTATGCGGAATGCAACGCTGCTGTTAGAGAAAAGTTGCCAACGAAATGGGATCAGATTTGGGTTGGGCTTGACGTCGTTCGTGGGTGCGTCTGGAAACATTTGGATGTTATACTATTCATGCGCACATGAAATTTATGAAGCAACCAGCCAACCTAGATTTGCGTCATTAGCTTTACTATCGGTGGCAGCAGGCCGGCCTGCTATAATATAAAATTAATTGAACGCGAACGCTTTGCATAATTTCGTTTAATTTTTGCCTTTGCAATGGTGTGGTCCCAATGTGTCGTCATTTTAATTTGTTTCGTTGTGTTTCGTTTCGTTCGCTACGAATTTCTTTCAAATATTTATTCCCTGGGCCGGCCGAGTTAATTGAGCAAACAAGCGCATAATTTTCAATTAGCAACTGTTATGAAAAATGATCCTAATTAATGATAGGTGATATATTTTTGTTAGTACTTTATAAAAAATGGGTCAATGTTCATTACTTTGACGGATTGCTAATTAAAATGTTTACAAAGTTTGAATGAAACGATAAATGAATGGATACTATTACATACTCCAATCTGTGCAACATAAATTTACGATCATTGAAACCATACACAAAGTAAAGCGAATCTACTAATGCGTTCAAACTACCCAAGACAATAATGTTCACAAAAAAAAGTCCGCATGTTCAAAATTGCTTTAGCATTTCTAGAAGATGTGGATGAGTCAAAATATTTTCCTGTAATTGTCATACGCCATCGAAAAAATCGTAAATTTTCACTAACAACATATTTGAATCGATGCGGTGGACTCGGGTCGAGAAGAAAAGTCGCGTCGCGTCGAAAATAGCATTTGTATAGCTATTTTCGATGATGCTCTGCCATACGAAATGCGAAAATACTCTCGCATTCAACAACGCAACACAGCCGTGGCCTTCCTCAAGAAAATTTCTAATTAATTATTAATGAAAGAGCCGAGCAGATGCATTGCAAATACCATACAAACTATTAATTGGCTTCGATGAATGAATATACGATATTATACAATGTTTGCAAAACATGTTTTCGAAAAATTTAACTGTGCCACACAAATAAATTGTTCTTGCGGCAAATTACATGCACGTATAGCATAATCAGACCTTCTATAATACGCACCGAAGAAAAGATAGAAGAGTAAAAACGTCCATAATGTTTCACGCACTTGCAGATAATACATTTTTTCTGTTCGTCGGCCAATTAATCAAAATTACTAACACGTTATTTAAATGCACAAGCTATAATTGTACGGCAATATAGCTTTAGCACATTTTAAAGACGAATAGATGCGCAAACCAAATAGGAAGCGCGACGATGGCAATTGCGCTCGGACCGCTCGGTTAGGCGTTTCGCGAAAAACTAATCGAAAATATATGTTTCAGGTTGCCGCCTAATATTGCAAGCGTTTAGCGGCTACCGTGGACTCATTGGTCATGCTCGGACAGGCGGCCGTATACATGCACAAGGTGTACGTGTTTCTCCTTAAAGTTTTGAGAGTAATTTTGAAATTTGAATACCAAGTAGGTTGAGATTCAATGACAAAGCAATCTTACTGATAATTAGCAGCAGCTTTATTATCCCTGTAAAAATAACGCAGCTGGTAAACAAATTACATCGGCATAGTCGACCTGACATTATCTTATCTTTGAGCGATGTCGTTTAGTACGCAGCGCACACCGTCTCTCCAAATCCAAGCGGCTCCTCGTTTCCAGCTCACTCCGGCCAAGAAAATGTTGCGCAAGTTTCCCGAAGGTTTCAAATTTGGCGTGGCCACATCTGCCTATCAAATAGAAGGCGCCTGGAATGAAGATGGTAAATTTAGTTTGTAAACTCTAAATGTATTATTGTACATATGATTATCGGTTCGTAGGCAAAGGCGAATCCGTTTGGGATTTCTACACGCACACGTTTCCCGAACGAATCGATGACCGCAGCAATGCGGACATTGCCTGCGATTCGTACCACCAGCTGGATGAGGACATTGCAAATCTGAAGCGGCTGAATGTCGCCTTCTATCGCTTTTCGATTGCCTGGACGCGCATCATGCCGACAGGCATGCCAAACATCATTAACGCAGCCGGTATTGCTTACTACAACGAGCTGATTGACAAGCTGGTGGCGGCTGGCGTCGAGCCGATGGTGACCATCTACCACTGGGACATGCCGCTCAAGCTGCAGGAGCTGGGCGGCTGGGCAAACCCGCGCATAGCCGACTTCTTCGTCGCGTACGCGCGCTTCTGCTTCGCCACGTTCGGCGACCGCGTCCGGACGTGGATCACAATCAATGAGCCCTTCCAGATCGCAGAGTACGGCTACAGCAACACGGTGTTTGCGCCCTTCTATGACTTCAAAGGCATCGGCTGCTACCTGGCCGGGCATACGCTGCTGCAGGCGCACGGCCGCGCCTACCGGCTCTACGAAAGAGAGTTCAAGCCGACGCAGGGGGGCCGCGTGGGCATCGTTAACGAGTGCGGATGGACGGAGCCGAACACATCGTCGCCGGAGGACATTGAAGCTGCCGAACGCTATCGGCAGATGTACGTAAGTGTCTCGAACATTGGTTGCATCTTCGAAATCGCCATCGTGCCTCATTTCAGTACGGCTGGTTTGCGCATCCGATTTGGAGTAAGACTGGCGACTATCCGCCCGTAATGCGAGCACGCATTGATGCCCTCAGCCGCGAGCAAGGCTTCGAGACGTCGCGCCTGCCCGAGTTCACCCCGGAGGAGGTGGAAATGCTGCGTGGAGCCGCCGACTTCATGGGCTTCAATCACTACACCTCGTACCGTGCGCGCAACAACCCGCTCGGGCATGTACCCTCCGTTGAACACGACCGCGGCGTGGAGACCTTCGCCGACGAGGCTTGGCCCAAAGCGGCAATCTATGGTTTTCGCGTGGTGCCCTGGGGCTTGCAAAACATATTGCGCTGGATTAAGATCGAATATGGCAATCCGGAAGTGATGATCCTGGAGAACGGATTCGCCGGCCCGAAGGACGAATCGCTCAATGATTTCGCCCGCATAGACTACTTCAAGGGCTACATCAATGCCGTACTGAACGCTATTTTGGACGACAAATGCAATATTACGGCGTACACTGCGTGGTCATTAATGGATAACTACGAGTGGAGCGGTGGATATACGTAAGTGGTTGGATGTTCCGTACTAAAATCTTATTAATATGCACATTTCATTCGTTTGTAGAACTCGGTTTGGATTGTTTCACGTCGATTTCAACGATTCGCAGAGAAAGCGCACCCCAAAGCGTTCGGCGTATTACTTTCAGCAGCTTATACGCACTGGAATGCTTCTCGACGAAGTGCCGAACGATTTTATTCGACACTAAGCAATCTCCAATGCAAAACTGAATAGTTAAACACCTGGTGGTGGTTAGATTTATGGCTGTTTGCATTAAAGTGCATTACAGTGCGATATTTATTTAGTGTATATGGTATTTCGCATCATGATTTATTGCCCATGTATGTTACAGCGAGCATAAATACTCTTGGCGTTCTCGCAACGAAAGCCAAACGACTTGCAAAATGGACACGCGTAAATTCCCCGAGCGCTTCCGTTTCGGCACTGCAACGTCTTCGTACCAGATCGAAGGCGCCTGGAACGAGGATGGTACGCTAAGCAGTTTGTAACCGGCATTGCAAGTGAGAATTCTCATTCGAATTTGATTTGCAGGCAAGGGGGAATCCATCTGGGATTACTACGTGCACAATCAACCGTTTCGCATTGAAGACCGCTCCAACGGTGATGTGGCATGCGACTCCTATCACCAGATCGACGTGGACGTGGCGAACATCAAGCAATTGCGCGTGCACTTCTATCGCTTTTCGATCTCGTGGTGCCGCATCCTGCCCACCGGCTTCCCCAATAAGATCAACCAGCCCGGCATCGACTACTACAACAAACTCGTCGACCAGCTGCTGCTGAACGGCATCGAGCCGATTGCCACGCTGTACCATTGGGACTCGCCGCGCTCTCTGGAGGACCTCGGCGGCTGGTGCAGCGCACACATGCCCGACTGGTTCGCCAGCTATGCGCGCGTCTGCTTCCAGCACTTTGGAGATCGCGTTAAGACGTGGATCACCATCAACGAACCGTACCTGGTGGCCGAATGCGCCTATGGAGGCACGCAGACGGCGCCATTCGCTAATTCGAAGGGCATCGGCAGCTATCTTGCCGGGCACTATATGCTGCTGGGGCACGCGAAGGCTGTGCGCGTCTACGACGAAGAGTTCCGCCCGGAGCAGTGCGGGCGCATCGGCATCACGTTGGACGCGCGCTGGGCGGAACCGTACACCCAGAACGTGCGCGACGTAGACGCTGCCGAACGATTTCTGCAAATGGACGTAAGTTGCACGCGGCTTCAAGGAGTTTCGCATACATGAATGTTACGATTTTGTCATATTTCAGTTTGGCTGGTTTGCGCATCCGATCTTCAGCAAGCGCGGGGACTACCCGCAGGTGATGCGAGAACGGATCGATGCGCTCAGCAAGTCGCAGGGCTTCGATCAATCTCGCCTACCGCGCTTCACCGACGAGGAGGTGCGCCTGCTGCGCGGCTCGTCCGACTTCTTCGGACTGAATCACTACAACACCCTGGCGATCGTCGACGAGGACTGGGGCGCCAAGCCATCGAACAAGAATGACATGCACGTGCACCCGTTCTATCCCGCCGAGTACCAGCAAAACGGCAGTGATCTGTTTCGCGTCGTACCCTGGGGCTTCCGCAAGGTGCTCAACTGGGTTCGCCGTGAATACGACAATCCGGAGGTGATGGTCTTCGAGAACGGCTACGCGGGCTTCCACGGCGAGCCGCTCGACGACCGCGACCGCATCGATTTTATGAAGCGCTACATGGCTGAACTGCTGAAGGCCATCCTCGACGATGGCTGCAACGTGACTGCGTACACGTTCTGGTCGCTTATGGATAACTTCGAATGGCAGAGCGGTTACCTGTACGTAGTATCGAAGAGTTAGTATTGTTGACTACCTGATTGATATTGACAATCTTGTTCCAGGGTGCCCTTTGGCCTCTACAAAGTCGACTTCACGGATGCAGGACGCAAACGGACCCCGAAAAGGTCGGCATTCGTCTACCAGGACATTGTGGTAACACGTTGCCTCAGTAACCCGTTGCCTACGCATTTTTTGCACTAGATGCGTCGAGCTTATCGGTCTTGGGTAAATATTAAATATTTGAACTCTACCATTCTATACGTATAAAAGTATAATTTTCGTAACAAAACTACAACAATAAGCAATAAGACAAATTGCGAATAAACTTTATCTAAATGTGCGTTCGTCCTCCTAACGCATTCAGATCGGCGCCGCTGCTATTTCAACTTTCGCTTACGTCGTCCGTAGCTCATCCTCGACGGATCGTCCTTCTTCTCCGCGCGAACTCCATGGAAGTCGTCCACCTCGTGCTCGGTTTCTGTCTCGTAGAGAGGATGTACTCGATGCGGCATGCGATACGTAGGCAGTTTTTTGCCTTCTCCAGTTGCCGCCACTGCCATCGCCGCCGCTGATACGGATCGCAGTTCAACGGTCTCGATAGGTGGCAACACGATGAAATCGGAGCTGGAGCGCCCCGACTTGGACGTTATTATTCGTTTCGGCGGCTCCGAATTCCTTCGATAGCTGCAGCTGCTGCTTTGCTCACAGCTGCCCCAGGTGCTTCTGCCATTATGGCGTACATCTTTCAGCCAGTCAATCGTACGATTCCGATACATTTGGGAGCTAAATTCTCGCATATCGCTGCGTTTCACGCTTCGCACCGGCGCCAGTTGCAGGAAGCTGCGATTCAAATGGGACGGCAGCACGCTGGGATTGATTGTTCTGTTTGCGGCCAACTCTCGACTGCTGCTGAAGGTTGTGTGACCGTGTCCTGCACGTCGCTCCGAAGTCGTTTGTACGTAGGGTGAACTTTGAGGCGCCCTTTTCGCAGAGCCCGTGGTGGTGCTGGTCGGCAGCCTCCTCGAAGGTTCATCTAGCTGACTTCTATGTACTAAACTGTAGGCAACCAACATGGCATCAGTAAAGAATTCGCAATACTTACTTTGAATGAATTCCGTCTACCTCAGACAGGGAAATGTTTTAATCCACAAACGATACTCATCTCGGTCGTAATTCGGCGGTATCGCCTCCTTGCATTGAAGAACGCGGACCATACGATCGTATTCAGCACGCACCAATTCGGCGCTGTTGCTCTCGTAAATTTCATCCCAACTATTGTAACTTTCAGCGCTATTCGTTTTGATGCTATCTTGTCGGTCATCTTCCAATATTCGAATATCTTTGAGCACGCACAAAGTATCCACGGAACTTGCATCGCTGCTGGAACTGTCGTCATGGTCGTTATTCTTCGCTCCTAAGCTGGCATTATCTAATTCATCTACGTCAACATTCCATTGCGTACTTCTTAATTGCCTTGCTTGCAGAAGAGGGGCTTCACTGTTGCTGGCAAATTGATGTCGTTCTTGTGAAATTGGCAGCGGTGTGAACATTGCGATACCAGAATCAGCTGTTGTTGTGATGACGTCGTGCTGCAGCTGTTGTTGATGATTCGTGGTGTTGTCTTCGTGATTGTTGTGTTCTGTATGTTGTCCCCATTTTGACACATTTTGTATTTTCATGCGTATATTGCGGTTTCGCAGTCTGGACATTCTGAAGTCTCTTACAAAATAAGCAAATAAGCCATTAGAGAACTGACGAGGTATTTATACTTCACCAACAACTACGCGGCATGTTTGAAACGACAGAGGCAAATTATTGATTACATCAAAAAATCAATATCTCCGATATGTGGACCAGCCATAAATTGTCAATACATATCTTCAATTTCTACTAAATTCCGTCAATATTGTATTACACAATTGCACAGAGCAATTTAACTAGGTAATAAACTATTTGCCTTTCTTAAATGTTAAATTTCAAGCGAATCATTTAAATTTTACCGCCGTAGATAATTTGACTAGTGCGGTACTAACGACACCTGGTGTTGGTGTGAATTTAGCATATCTCTTTAAATATGAGGTTCTCAATCAATAAATGAAAATATTACAAACTAGTTAAATCAAATTTATTGCCAATACTAAGTCATAAAATGAAGTTCTCTATATAATTGTAATTTGATTCACAAAGAAATTATATAATTTACTGGTGACCTTCATCCATTATGGGTTTACATCGACACGCATTGCAGTTTTACCGGAAGTGTCACATCATCCTCCAAATAGTCGTTGAACGTTCTCGAACAGCGCCGATCACACCCGAATGGCGCCTGCCAAACCATGCAGCATATGTACGTGCGTAAACGGATGTAAATTTGATGAGGGCAACTGTGAGACACGTACATGTAATATTGTCACTAAATTCTGGTCGTTTTGTGGTACGTTCGACGTATGAGGTGTGCATATATAGATTGCAGTTCGTGTCGTTCGTGTCATCTAATTTGCATAATTCATCGCAGCTTTACGGCAGCAGTGCCATCAGAAGACCCCAAGATTGTGAGCTGGACGATTGACAAAACATTGTGAGGAAGACACTTGTTTTGCGAGGAAGAAGCATTTACTTTGTGGCTGATTAAGCTCAGACTTATCTGTGATCGCAAGTAGCATACCTAATTGTAAATTGTAAGTACATATTTCAGCTCATTTGTGACATGCCCAATCCAATTGTCGTTTGAAGCGCGGTAATGAGCGCTTGTCGTGCGTCAATTCCAATACGATACGTTGGCAAGCGTACATAAATCTCCAAGTCATCATAGAAATTGGTATTTTCGCATTCAAGGCGAATCCGAACTAGAAAAACCGTTTTACCTGTTATTGTATCGTTTTAGTGGGTAGTTTTGTCATGCAGATCTTGTTTGATTTCTTCTAAAGTTTCTCTCCTTCTAAACAACATTTCAAATGCTAATTATTTGAGTGATTACATATGACTTGCATTGAATTCCTGGGCTTCTCATGTTAATGATATTGATGATGATGATTACTTTACCCATTTACTTGAAACTAAAATACACATAGAAAAAGTTAACCTTGTATAATGTTACGATTGATTTTGTTTTCAGAGAAACATGTTTATCTGGGATTGGTTTACTGGAGTGTTAGGATATTTAGGTAAGTAAATTGAGCATCCATGCAGGTGTTATTTGCATCCATTTTTGTGAGGATTTGGACGCAGGGGACGCTACGGTTTTTGCGGATTGTCAAATTCAGGGAAAAAGGCTCTAATTACACTGCTGTTTGAAGAAAAGACAGCAATTGATGCAATCCCTGGTGAGTTGGATCTGGTGGATACTTTTGCTAACATGCATGCATTTGTTTCATGTTCTCCACGTATCCCCGTAACTTCAATAAACGAACAAAACGCAAAACGCTAGGCTTGTGGAAGAAATCCGGCAAATTGCTGTTCCTTGGCTTGGACAATGCTGGCAAAACGACGCTGCTCCATATGCTCAAAGATGATAGGCTCGCCCAACATGTACCCACATTACATCCCAGTAAGTGCAATCCACATAACTTATTAATATGTGGTAAAATCCATAAAGCACACATAATGTGGTAACAACAACTAACAGAATACTTCAGAGAATTTTTAGTATGTTTAACGTTTTGCTGATTTTCTTCTTGTACAGCATCTGAGGAGCTGTCTATTGGCAATATGCGTTTCACAACATTTGATTTAGGCGGTCACACTCAAGGTATGATTAATGACAATTATTGGCATTTCTCTGATATCGATGCATTACAGCGCGGCGCGTATGGAAGGACTACTTTCCTGCTGTAGACGCCATCGTGTTCCTAATAGACGCCTATGACCGCAAACGCTTCCCCGAGAGCAAAAACGAATTGGATTCGCTGCTGACCGACGAAACACTACTCAACTGTCCAGTACTGATATTGGGCAACAAGATTGATATGCCTGGTGCAGCATCCGAGGACGAGTTGCGGAACTTCTACTCGCTGTATGGTGTTACTACGGGAAAGGTGCGTCGTCTAAATTTGGCGTTGAATCGCAATTACATTGCATGCCTTTTCTTATATGCAGGGCAAAGTTGCTAGGAACGAGTTGCAAGGACGCCCGCTCGAGTTGTTCATGTGTTCGGTGCTTAAGCGACAGGGCTACGGCGAGGGCTTCCGCTGGCTGGCGCAATACATCGACTGAGGACAGAGCGCGACGTCAAACCATTATAGGTATAACGGGGTCTGACTCTACTGCATTTGAGAAATCATTTTCGAATGCAGCCAATTTGGCTGGATACACTAAATTGCGATAGAAACTACCACCAACCACCACCACCACAACAGCAAACAAAACAACATAATTTAATTTAGGGTATCATTACATTAATATAATAAATCTATTAAAAATGAGTGATTGCATAAACAACAGCAATGTGACTCCTCAAGTTGACAGTTAAAATGATTGCCACTGAAATTGAGACTTATATCAGTGTAGTAGAAAACGCGATACGATTCGATAAGAACCCCAATTGCCAAAAACCTCCTTGGAAGATAACAATAACAACTAACTAGCCAATCTCGCCATAAACGTAGCTAGGTACTAAGCTAGGTACTAATCAAATCGTTACTGTTTGGGTTTGCCAGGTACGCGTTCATATTCGGTCCGCTGTGGAAATGTCTCAATACCCTTTGTCATAGGCGTCATTTTGCCTCCCTTGGCGTCCACATCAATCGCATTGCGTTTTTTCATTTGCATGATGGCCAAATTGCGCATCACCTCGTCCTCGCTTGGTGGTTGTACACGTCGACCACGCAGCCAAGCTTCCCATTCAGCGGGCATTTCCTGTTCAAAATCCTCCTTTATTGCTGGCTCAAACCAACGGTTTGCACGTCGTTTACCAATAGCTGGATTTGCAGGTATCTCATAGTATTTATTGCCAAAATAATCGCTGCCAATCAGGGTTCCGCGTAACTGACGTGGTTTGAGTGAGTTGATGAAGTTGCGAAATATGATTGCAATCAAATTGCGAGTTGGTGGTTGGGCCATGATCCTCCTGCAACAGTTCGATGGATTACTATCATGAAAAAGCATATGTAATTCAACCTACGTGGTCATACAATTTCAAATAGTACACTTTTTCCAAGCCCTTTAAATTTGATTCAACTCAAGTTTATGAAATATTATCAGAAC
This sequence comes from Aleochara sp. GC000083, assembly GCA_030264555.1. Classification (NCBI taxonomy): domain Eukaryota; kingdom Metazoa; phylum Arthropoda; class Insecta; order Coleoptera; family Staphylinidae; genus Aleochara; species Aleochara sp. GC000083. Next base: position 35,072 of record JARJDZ010004577.1, on the reverse strand, counting down.
CATACAAACTTAACCAAACAACACACTGTAAACACTGTTGTCAGATTAAGGCAATAATTAAGTACTTGTTATTTTAATCTCTATTTTCTCTTGCCATTGTTTCAGATAATGTTGGTCAAATATAACAATTTCCAATCAATTGGATTTCAATAAGTTGGTAAACTTATAAATGTGCAATAATTATGGCGATGCTAGCGCTACATGCGGGGAGTGCGCGTACTAGTGATGGTGATGCCAACATTGCAAAGGTTGCATATCGTTCCCTGCGTTCCCTGTTAACAATGTGTGAAAGAACTACATTCTTGATTATGATAACTTTTTAGTGGCGAGCCATAAATCGAACAACGAAGCTTGGGAAAGCGATATGGATTCACCAAGTATGCAAATGCGACTCGTGCGCTCGTCGCGCTACTTATCGTGAGCGCGGAGGTCGAGAGTAGTTAGAAATTGGCATGGCTGACCACTCTTTTGACTTGGTTCGACACGGCGAAGTCGTCGCATTTACGCCGTCTGGGATCAATTGCCAGGCCAATTAATCGCGTTTGCCGTGCACTTGGTGTACTATCAATGCGCTGTGATACGTGTCGGGCGCGCCGCGATTCGTACAAGACGAAATTGGTGCATCCTGTGTTTCTCCCGTAGGAACCTGTGAGTACGAGTGTGTGCGTGCCAAAGTTGTCCATCCACTGAAACTGCATCAAAAGCTGAGCTCGAGTCCAAGAGGAAGATTCGCAGAACGGAATTAAGATCGAATTGGGAGTGTAAGTAGTTTTGGACCATTAGGTCACGTAAGCGCCTCCTTGTTGACGAACACATGAACAACGTCAAAGCGACTCCGATTTACTTGCTCATTACTGGCAATCATATTACGAACGTTTATGCGAGAGGCTTAAAAAGCGTTTGTTGATAAGGTTTTCCACACATTACGCGTGCGATTGCCGGCCCAACCTTAGCCCCTTAACCGACGTTTTTGGTACGCCTCAAGAGCACTGCATATTTTCTATGCATTTGATTGACTTTCGTTCCTCATCGTTTCCAGCGATTAACACCTGGCATTTAAGCAACAAATCACATTCCATTGGCAAGTTTCGCGACACGGTCGCACAGGCGTGCAGTAGTATGTTTACCACTTCTCTTTGCTGCCTCAAAGAAGCCTCCTAACGCCAGCGGCGATATTTTAATTTAATATTTACAAATCAATTAGATGCATGACATCCAAGTGTGCGAGGTGTATGAGTTGGAATCTTGGGACGCATCGTCGCCAATTAGCGTCCTCGCTGACGCATTGTCGCTTTGACTGAATTCTTGTTATGTGAATAATAAAGTTCGTTGTGTTCGTTGGCTTGCCTACAATCCAACATTTATTTATCACTGACTAAAACGTATGATGCTTCTTTCAGGAGTCGTTGTTGACCTCCCACGAAGTGAGTTTGGGGTGTCTACGTTCCCAAGTAGACATCAAGGCCATGCAACTACAGCAATTTCTGCGCGACTTCAAAATGTAATCGTAACCGCATCAGTATTGAATGCCCATAGCTTAGCCGCCTTTACTCCGCGCCTCCCGCGAACGAGCAATTCTTGCAGTGCCTCGTGATGTCGTTCTTGAACAACATCAAGAAGGTGCTGCACCTCGGCGGCAATGACGCCAAAAAGAAGAAGGTGTACTCCAACGTGCGGCAGGACTGCGATCCGGAGGAGTTCTGGGACATGATTGGCGTGCTCGGAGATGGCGCCTACGGCAAAGTATACAAGGCGCAGCACAAACAGACCGGCCAGCTCGCCGCGGCGAAGATGTGTCGGCTGGACGCTGAGGACGACATGTCCGACTTCATGATCGAGATCGACATCCTCAGCGAGTGCAAGCACACGAACATCGTCGAGATGCACGAGGCGTTCCAGATGGGCAGCCAGCTGTGGATGCTAATCGAGTACTGCGATGGCGGTGCGCTGGACAGCATCATGGCCGAGCTGGAGAAGCCGCTGAATGAGGCGCAGATTCAGTACGTTTGCCAGCAGATGACCAATGGGCTGCAGTTTTTGCATCGTGCGCGCATCATCCATCGCGACCTCAAGGCCGGCAACGTGCTGCTGACGATGGCCGGCGGCGTGAAGATCGGTAAGTGTGCCTCGCAACTGCGTCATTCGCACATCCGCGCACTCCGACGATGCTTTTCTGTCTACAGCCGACTTCGGCGTCTCGGCGAAGAACAAGTACACGTTGCAGAAGCACGACACGTTCATCGGCACCCCGTACTGGATGGCGCCCGAAGTGGTGCTTTGCGAGACCTTCCGCGACAATCCGTACGACTTCAAGGTGGACATCTGGTCGATGGGCATCACGCTCATCGAATTCGCGCAGATGGAGCCGCCCAATCACGAAATGTCGCCGCTGCGAGTCCTGCTCAAGATCCAGAAATCGGAGCCGCCGCGCCTGGAGCAGCCGACGAAGTGGTCGCGAGATTTCAACGACTTCCTCGCGAAGGCGCTGATCAAGGAGCCGGTAAAGCGGCCGACGTGTGACGACCTCCTTCGGCATCCGTTCATCGGCGGCACACTCGACTCGAAGCCGGTGCGCGACCTGCTGCTGGAGTACAAAGCGGAGGTCGTTGAGGAGGAGATTACCGACGACGATGGAGAGGTGAGTGCTTTCGGCGTATGCGACACTTGGTGGCGGACGTGGTTGCTGGCTTAAACGAACTTCTACTCTTTTTTTCATGCTTTCTTGCGTGCGTGCAATCTTTGACGATGTAGCGCGGGCGCAGGAAGCAGCGCAAACATAAAGAAATGTATCAGCGAATTGGTAAGTGATTTAAGCTGGCAGGGCGCACCTAGTGCGTGCCTTTGTGCCGATGTCCAAGCACACAGAACACACGCGTACATCACTACACCCACCCAACTCACGTGCAATGAGTGTCGTCGTATGTTTTATAAATTGTACGTTTGTTTCTGTTGTGCATGCGGCTCTCCGGCCCCCCCCGTATCTGGCATGCACGGCGCACAGGTGAGAGGAACGACGGTCCTGGCTGGTCAATGTTTGCTGCATACTTGGAGTTTGACCATGTGTTTTCTAACTTGTATTATTCGTACTTTTTATTGTCGCTCTCAAGTTGATGCAAATGCTCATTCGAGTGGGAGCTTGCTTCTCAAATGACCTTGCACCACACGTTATTGAGTGCTGCTTCTCCTAATGTTGCACTTTGCTTCTAGGACAACCGAATCTCTCACATCGAAGATGACGTTCATTCTGTGCGAAGCAACGAGATTGATACAAATAAACGTAGGTGCACATTTCCCAGTAACGGTAGCAGGGGAGTAATCATTCTAATTTCAGTTAATGACGATGTGGCTAAACAAATTTTAGACGTTGTCAAAGAAGAGGAGAAGAAACAAAAAGATGATCAATGTAAACAAACTTTGGAGTCGGCAATCGTTGGTGCGACGACGGCGACGACGACCACCACCACCGGCACACAATCTGAAGCAATAGGTACCAATGCAGAGGTCGATGAGAAACTTGTAAGTAAACTTGTGTGAGATGCATTTTTTTGGCCAGCGGAATCGAAAACACAAAAACAAAATTTCCAGCCTGAAGCGACTTCTGCGAAACCGACGTCGAATGCAACGCAGTCGCTGGTCGCCGTTCCAACGGTTGCGACCAAAAAGGAAGATGTCCAACGCAAAACGTCACGTGATAAAGGCCCCGCTCCATTACCGCCCGTTCAACAAATTCCAATGCCGCCCGAAAAGGACGCAAATGAAAGTGACGAAAGAGAAAAAGAAATTGTCTGCGAGCCGAGCAAATCGTTAAAGGACAAGGCACCTGCGCCACCCACATGCAGTGCAGAAGTCGTGCCGCCGCCTCCACCTCTACCGGCACCGGCGTCATCGCCTAAGAAACCCACCCCTCCAGCAACGCCAGCGAAGCCGTCAAAAACGAGTCCACCGCTCACAAGAGATGCGATTGCGTCTGGCGCTGATATCATGGAAGCTGCCTTTACGAAAATCCTCAACGAACAACAACACCACAAGGACGTGGTGGACGAGGCGATTACCGTCACGAGTGCGCACGAGGACAGCGCTGCCAAGATGACCTCGACGATCATCATCAACGACGCACCCGATCTGTCTAACAGTTTATCCTCAAATATCAGCCAGGTAACGGTGGTGACGACTCATCCGCCCGTCTTGGTCGACAACACACGCTCCTCGCCGGCGAGCAGCGCCAACGAGGTCGTCATCGTCGCGAACAAGACGAACAAAACGCACGTCGAGTCATCCGACGACGACTGCTATCCGTCTCTGGACTCGCTCGAGTATCCGCCGCCGAGCGAGTTCCGCGACAAGCCGCTAAAGAAGCTAGACGAGAGCGAGGTGCTCATCGTCGACTCGAGCTACGTGATCAACGATTCGGGCCTGGACGTGTCCGCCGACAATGCCAAGCTGGTGGACACCAGCCATGTGTCGGTGGTAAAAATCGACGAGGAAAAGGTGCAGGTGAAGGACTCGGCATCATTGCGCTACGACAGCCATCCGTTGCGCACGTCCACCAGCGATCTCTCGTCGTCTTCGAAGGGCGGCAGTATGCGCAGTGACTACGGCGACGAGAAGCAGCACCAGCTCCAGCAGCAACCAGCCAACGGCCACCAGCCGCCGGCGGCGGCCAGCAACGGCAAGTACGAGTTCGATCCGCACGATTCGCGCTCCAGCGACACCGGCTCGGTCCGCAGCAGCGATTCCAATCGGCGGCCAACTTCCGGCGCCAGCAAGTCTGACGCCGAGAGCATATCGCTGGCAAGTCACGACAGCAACCACAGCAGCAAGGAGAACGCCAACGGCAAACCGTTGCCCGACGACGTTGGCCAGGTGCAGCTGCGCAATAAGACGCCTCATATCAAGACGAAGGAGGAGATCGCCATGAACATACTTAATCGCAAGACGCGCAAACGAACGCGCAAATTTGTCATCGACGGCGTGACGATCACAACGACGACCAGCAAGGTGATCTACGGCGACGACGAGAACTCTGTACTGGATCCTCTCGCCGACCGCAAGCAGGAACTGCGCGAGTTGAAGCTGTTACAGAAGCAAGAGCAGAAGCAGTTCCAGGAGCTCGCCATGAAAGAGAAAGTTGCGATCGACTCGCAAGAGAAGCGCTTCGAACAGGAGCGCGTTGCGCTGGAGCGCACATACGAAAGCGACCTGGAGATGCTTAGCCGTCAGCAGAAACTGCTCGTGGAGCGCGCCGAGGCACAGCAAGACAACGATCTTCGCGCCGCCTCGAAGAAGATCCGGCTGGAGCAGGAGCGCGAGCTGAAGCAGTTCCGCGACGGACTCAAACAAGAGTCGCGCCTGCTGAAGGCGGAGATCGAGCGGCTGCCAAAGGAGCAGCGCAAGGGCGAGTATAAGGCGCGCAAGGACCGGCTGGACGCCGAGCACGCCGAGAAGGAACGTGCCTTCCTCGAGAAGCTCAATGGGAATCACGAGAGCTCGCTGCGACGTCTCTCCGACTCGCATCGCGAGAAGATCGCGCTGATGGAGCGGCAATTCCTCCAGCAGAAACAGCAATTGACGCGCACGCGTGAAGCTACACTGTGGGAGATCGAGGAAAAGCAGATCCATGAGAAGCACCAGCTGGTCAAGCGCCAATTAAAGGACATCTTTATATTGCAACGACACCAGATGCTCGATCGACACGATAAGGAGATGGAGCAGGTGAAGCGACGCGCTGCCAAGAAGGAGGAGGAGCTGGTGAAGAAGCAGAACGCCGAGAAACGGTCGCTGCCGAAGCGCATCCGCTCCGAGATGAAGGTGCGCGAGATAATGTTCCGCGAATCGATACGGATATCAATAACGGGCGCCAGCGATCCCGAAGTGGAGAAGAACAAGATCAGGACGGTAAGTATGCGCCATCGACGTTGACGGCTGTTTTGCTTACTTGTACGATGTGTTTTCTATGCAGTTCCAAGAGAACGAGAAGAAACGTTACCGGGCCGAGCACAGTCGCGCCGAGCTGAAGCACAAGCGCCAGCTGGAGGAATTGCGAGCGATGAGCGAGACCACCATCAAGGAGCTGGAGCAGTTGCAGAACGAGAAACGTAAGCTACTTATGGAGCACGAGACGCGCAAGCTGAAAGAGCGCGAGGAGAATTTCAATCGCGAGCTGAAGGAATGGAAGGCGCAGTTGAAGCCGCGTAAACAGGTACGTTCCGCCTTCTAAGAGATCACTAACCAGCAGTCAATATTAACTGTAAATAACATTTATTTGGTAAACTCTGGGTGCGCATTCCCCCCGTTCCTCTCTTTGCTAGAGCAGATATTGATCACATTATTCTTTTTTTATTTTGCATAAAAAACATCGATAACGAACGATTGCCAAGGTGGTGTCCGTCTAGACCAATATGCTCAGGACGCCAAAATTACTCTTCTTGTTTACTTGTAGAAGGTTGAGGAGGCGGTGGCGCTGGAGATGCGCACTGCGAAGTACGCCAGCTTCCTGCCGAAATCGGTGCTGCACGGCTCGAGCGACGCTCTCGTTTCGCCGTCGTCGACGCCGCTCACGCCCAGCTTCATTCCGGCGACGGCCCCCAGCGGCACCTTTAAGTCCGCCTGGGGCCATCAGCGCTCGTTCAGCACGAGCGTCGTCGCCGAGCGTAGTAGCATCTTCCTGTCCGACAACGATCTCACCTCCTCCCAATCGTAGCCAAGTTCCTTCTTCCCGTTTCGTACCTTGTCGCACGCTCATGTGGGTGGTGTTGGCGGCAGCGCTTTAATATTACCCCCCATTTGCTTTTGTTTCGTCAGGTTGCCTTTTGTTACCCTTTTCTTGTTTTACATTATGCCTTCGTCCAAGTGTGAGCATTGGCGTTAACGCTCTGTTTAAGTTTCTCTCCCACCGTCCAACGGTTATTGTTGTTTTGATTTACCCACTGATATGCTACTACTATCAATGATATTCACTTCAGATCCTACTTCAGTTCATTACTAACTGGAATTCGATGATTCAGGTTGGTTGTTGGCTTTACACGAAAACCATTCACGTACAAACACTCGAATGTCGATATGCCTGATACTTACGCACGTTATTGGCTACCTACTTGTTGAAAGTTTCAAAGACCATATGCCCAAGACCAGTGCACTGATTCTCTATTCGATTTGTAGAAACTTGAGGAGACGTTCAGTACGCAGTTGGACGAACAGGAGAAATTGTATGGCCCAACAAGCATCCTGCCACTGGCGCCCGACTTCCAATCATCGGACTTCAGCCCTGAGGGTTCCCGCGCCGGCCACGGCTCAACGCGCAGCAGTTTATCGTCGGTCTCCGAAGGATAAAAAGTTCGCCGGAAACACTATCACGCAACCACGATTGCCATCCGAACACGATATCAACTTCTTATGTATTTGCCGCGCCGAAAAGGCGCTCACCGAAGATGACAGCGAAAACGGCGAAAACGTTTCGCCAGACTGATCGCAATTTCGAGAGCTTTACACACATCAGGTGCGAACGTCCCCAACGTGTGTGGATAATGCAGAACATATTCTTGTACAAATTGTATTATTATTCTAATTGATATGTTGTTAGAAGTATTTACGTGCATCGACCGCGTTGCAGGCGAGGCAGTGCATTGAGCGAGAACAAGTACGATGAGGATTCCAAAATATCAATGCATACAAATTTATTATTTGCTCATAGATGCGAACCGTAATGAAATTCATCTCCGGAGCAGCAGCAGCGCACGGACGAGGCACACACTGGCTGGCTGGAATGATGATGCTTGATAATCATTCATTCGTATATAAATAATGTATAAATTATTCTTCTAATTATCACTTATAGAAAAGAAGTTATATTTAACAAGAATAACAAATTGTAGAACACTCCGTGAGGATGATGAGGACGAATGAAACGAAATATTTTATAAACTGCAAGAAGGAGGAAATTTAATTTGAACAACGCTTTGTGAAGCAAAATATACGAAATATATCTTATGCGGTCCATTTCCGGTACGATACCCACAGAGGAGCGGAGGCAGCAGAGCAGCATTGTAAACGACTAGTCGAGAATTGCGACGAGCTCATTGGAACCGAAACTTAGTTCCACGAGGGTGCCGGCATCGATGTGCCCACCAACGAGCCGGTGCGTAGCGATAATGTTCCGATACGCATACGCCGATCGCTTTGCGTGCCGTTTGCGGTCCGTGCTGCGAAAGTCGACAAAGTACAAACCGGAACGAATTCTGCAAGTCGGGACAGTTCTCGGTAAAAGAGTTGGCATCAAACTGCGATCGTGTTTAACCTGTAGGCGTCCGTCCACTCGAAGCAATCCATAAACGTCCAGTACGTGTAAGCCGAGACGTTGCATCCGTAGAGCTTGATGGCACGAAGTACTTCCGCCAAATAGCTCTGAAAATTGACCTGGTGAACATCAGCCAGCCGTTTCTCGCGACGCAATTACTTACTTCAATGTAGGCGATGCGCGCCGTATCGTTGAACTCTTCGGCGACGTCGTCGGCGCGCGCCGGGTAGCCGTTCCCGGTGATCATCATCTGCGGTCGGCCGTAGGCAGAGTCGAGCCACCGGAGCAGGCTGGCGATGGCCCATGGTAGGCATCGCTGGTGGGTGCGCGCCGTCGCCACCCACGCTTCATCCACGAAGCAGTGCGCTCCTGCATCGTGGTCGTTGGATGGCACGAGACCAACGTTCGCATTGGCGACGTAGTACGCGCCAAAATGGTTGACGCCGAAGAAGTCGGCCGAGCCGCGCACCAGCCGCACCTCTTCCTCAGCGAACACCGGCAGGCGGCTGCTCGGGAAGCCCTGGCTGTCGCTGTACGCGTTGACGCGCTGCCGCATCTCGGGCGGATAATCGCCGGCAGCGTCGAAGATCGGATGCGCAAACCAACCAAGCTGAGCAAGCAAGCAAGCACACAACGAATAATCGAGCTGATCATGCCGCTTCACATTGTTCGCCCAGCACTTACGTACATCTGCATCCAACGTTCGGCGGCCTCCACGTCTGCCTTGGCGGTGGTATACGGCTCGCACCAAGGACAATCGAGCGCGATACCCAGCACGCCATTTTGATGCCGAAACTCGCTCTGGAAGAGCGCGTACGCCTTCGCGTGCGCCAGAAGCATCGTATGCGCGGCGAGATACGTGCCTATGCCGTCGGCGTCCACGCACGGCGGCTCGCTGCCATCGCCGTAGCCGGCCTGCGCGACCCGATTCGGGCTGTCGAAGGTGAGCCACATCTTGACGACGTCACCTAGCGCCCCGAAGCAGACGCGCGCATATTGCGCGAAGATATCCGCCATTCGAGGATTCGTCCAGCCGCCAAACTCCTGCAACTTCTGTGGCAGATCCCAATGGTACAGCGTCACCACCGGATGGATGCCGGAGTCGAGTAGCTTGTGCGCGAACGTTTTATAATGGTCAATACTCTCCGAGTTGATGTGGTTGGCGAAGCCAGAGGGCAGAATGCGACACCACGACAACGAGAATCGATAGAAATCGACGTTGAGCATTTTTAAATTTGCGATATCTTCTTGCCAGTACGTAAAGGCCTCGCAGGCGACATCTGCGTTCTCTTCGTTTGCGAATTTGGATGGAAAATTATGCGATTGAAAATCCCAAATGCTCTCGGTTTTTCCTGAAATCGCTTTTGCTACAAATATGATCATAACGTCGTCGTTTATTTGAAAAGCAACGTACCCACGCTATTCCAGGCGCCTTCCACTTGATAAGCAGCTGTACCGACGCCAAATTTAAACATGGTTGGAAATTTATTTGCGTCATTATCATGTATAGCGGCAACTTTTGTGCCGGACATATTTCAAATTTTGAATACCGAATTTCCGCGCTTGGTTGGTTGCCTACAGTTTAGTCCACCATCGTATATTTTCGACGCATGCGTGCATGCGCAGCAGTCCGACTGAATGCGACGATGACCGAATGAATACTTCAGTTTGACATTCACATAGCTTGAACCGGAAGCTATATTAAGTTTAGTTAGCGTTAGGGTATCTAATCTATAAGTAGTTAATCGTCTAGCGTAAAGGTATATTTATTAAGTTTAGCATTTAAGAGCACCCTTGCGACGTTTAGATAATATGAAGGTACAACTGTGAACACGCGTGTTTTTCATTCTGGAATTGGAGCGGCAAGGAAACAAGTGCTGAGACGACGGCCGCCATTTCACGTACAAGCAGTGTTCGGGCTCTGGTGCCACGCTAGAAGAGCATCGGGCAGCGGACGAATTCGGCGTGCCGGGAAGACATCGCCAGAGGTGTGCCTGCATACACGCTGCGCCCACGACGACGTGGCATTTTCATTTCGGAAAATTCGCCATATCGTGAGTAGAGTTTCTCAGCATTGTTAGTCCGGACGAAGCATTTCGGTGCAAGTCAACAGAAAGTGGTGGCGCACCACGTCAACACACCGTTTAGACGCGCTTCGGTCGCCGAGTGTGCGCAAGAGCGAGAGAGAGAGGGGCACATATCATCGGTCGGTGCGTCAGCCGAACGAGTTCGGAGCGGAAGTCGGCCGGCTGCCATTTGTAGTTTTCGGTAGGCATTTACGTGCTTGCCGTACGTCGTGTGCCTGCTGCTGCTGTCCGGTTCGGTTTTTGTGTCTTCTGTATTTTGCTTCTTACGGCGGGCACGCTTTTTCGTTTAAACCCGTTTGTTTTGTTTCTCCATCCCTCGCCGCCGCTGCTCACGTCGAGTTCGCCGCGCGGCCGGACGACGCGCATAGCACCATCGTCGGCATCATCGTCGTCGTCTCCGTCGCCGTTGTTCCCGCTACCACCGCTGGGCATTGTGAGTGTTTGTTCGGCGGCGCGTAAGCTGTTTCGTGGATGATCTAACGCTGCATTTGCGGGAGCTGCACAACGAGGAAGTTAGCCGGGAAGACGCTTGGGCTTGAGCACACCTTCAACGAGCTCTCAGGTGCGTTGGCGAAGAAGAACGGCGCTTGAGGAGGCAGCACGCAGTGCTGGTTGCTGTGGCATCGATCGATCGATTTGTGTGTTTATCGTCTTGAATCATATATCATCGCGAGGAATCTACTGGGCTCGGAGGGCCTATTATGCGAATGTTGCGAATTCCACAGCAAGAAATGGACGATGACGAGAAGGGGTAAGCGATTTTTTCATATTGCATTCACATTGCGTCAACATTTCAAGGGAACCATGCTTTTGGCAGGCAGTTTGCTGTCTGTCGGCGCTTGTTTCGCACAAGCATTCGAAGAACATACCCAGCAAGTGGAAAGGTACTTTTGAGTGTTGTGTGCAAATGGCACAGGCGCATGCGGCGCCATAATAGCGATGCCGTGCGCGCGCGTTTGCGTGTGCCTATGGGGTTTGCACCGGCCGCGGCAGCGTACAGAGACGACCGAATGGAGCGCGCGCGCCTTGTGTTTTCACGTCTGGTGCTGGGCGAATGGTGGCTGCGTTCGATGGCGGTCGGGGCCCCCACGTGTGCGAATGTGTGCGTGCATGCACAGCGTTCACCGACCCCAGAGCACGCACCGAGGCGCGCTTTGCTCTTTGAATCCGGCTTGATGAAAGCAGCTAGAGCAAGCTGCGAGATTTGCGTTCGTGCGCTCACGCCAGCGCTACCTCTGGGTCGCATGGCAAACAAGTTCAAAAATGGGCGCCATTTGTATTTGTTTACCTCTGCAATGAACTGTATCTAATTCAAGTCTGTTCTCTTGCGCAGAAAGCTGTTCGTCGGCGGCTTGTCATGGGAGACGTCCCAGGACAATCTCAGCCGGTACTTCCAACGGTACGGCGAGGTCATCGATTGCGTGGTGATGAAGAACGCCGAATCGGGCAGGTCGCGCGGTTTCGGCTTTGTCACGTTCGCCGATCCAGCGAATGTGTCGGTCGTCCTGCAGAACGGTCCGCACACGCTCGACGGGCGGTGAGTATTTCTTTTCCGAGTTTGAAGCATTCGAAGAAAACGGCAAACGGCAATCTCTGTTTCCACCCGCAGGACAATTGATCCGAAGCCGTGCAATCCGCGCACGCTGCAGAAGCCGAAGAAAGGAGGCGGCTACCCGAAGGTCTTTCTGGGCGGGTTACCGTCCAACGTCACCGAAACTGACCTGCGTACGTATTTCACGCGCTTCGGCAAGGTCATGGAGGTGGTCATCATGTACGATCAGGAGAAGAAGAAGTCGAGAGGTTTGTAGCCATCGTTTGCCAATGTGCATCTTAACGCGCCGAACGCGATGCTGATTGAAAAGTCTGTCTGCGATTTTGCACTCTCCGTAGGTTTCGGCTTCCTTTCATTCGAAGACGAGGAGTCCGTGGACCGTTGCGTGGCCGAGCATTTCGTCAATCTGAACGGCAAGCAGGTGGAAATTAAGAAGGCTGAGCCGAGGGACGGTTCGGGCGGTGCGAAGATGAACGACCCAGGATCGGCGTGGGGCCCACCGCAGGCGCCGCTAGGCATGATGCAGGGGCCAAACGGGCAGATGGGTGGCCCGCCGATGAACATCGGCGCCCCGATGGGCCCCAACATGATGCAGAGCTACCAGGGCTGGGGCACGTCGCCGCAGCAGCAGAGCTACGCCGGGTACGGCACGCCGAGCGGCCCTGGGTCCTATCAGGGCTGGGGTGCGCCACCCGGCCCGCAGGGTCCGCATCCGCAGTGGGGCAGCAACTACGGCGGCCCGCCACAGCAGCAGGGCTACGGTTCGTACGGTAAGCACCACGTTACGTTACCAACAGCAACAAAATACATGCACACATCCGCCATTCCCACAACCCTGCTGCCGCCCATTGTGCACACACGCTCCGGTCTTACGTGGACGTGGGTGCACGGGGGCCAACAACAAACCGTAAATTGTTGTATGTTCATTCTGAGATGATGCATCGCAGTGCAGTAGTACGTAGCGTTCGTTTTTTTTTTGCGTGGCTTCCCTTGGTTCAAGATTTCCGTTGAAGGTATGCGGAGCAGCAGCGGCAGGCGACAGCAGCTCGTTTCGTATACAATTTCATTTTTCGCTTAATATCTTTTTCCCCTCTAGCGACTCATTCTGGCGACGATTACTAATTGTGTTGTTTCGTTTGAAGGCAATGGTCTGGTTGCAGGTCCGGGCACTGGCAGTGGAGCAGCCAGTTGGAATAGCTGGAATATGCCGCAGAATAATCAGTCCACTGGCCCCTCAGGTAGGACTCGATCTGATTTACACCTTTTAGTTCGTATCGTTTGTGTTGTGTCCGCCACACTAATCCGGTGGCATTTACTTCTATTTTGCGTTGGTGTGGTTTTGCCCGCTCTTTCACTCTTTCTCTTCACGTTTGCCTCTAGCATTGCGTTCGTTTCTTAGTTTGCTTTGAGAACTTGTGAATGGGTGAACTCTCTTGCGCGAGCGTAGTACGCGATGGTTAGTTAGTTTATGGTTTGTTGTTGATTTCGGTTTGATTTGACATGGCAAATCAATGAGCAACATACATCCCTCGCCGGTGGCAGGGCACAAAACAAAACGAAACCAAATGAATACGCAAATATCAACCCACCCACATAACACACGTACATGTAGTACGTAGACTGTCGAATGCTGTATGATTTATTTTTCTAACTTTGAATTTTTTCTCTTTCTCCTGCCCGTTTGTCTCATTTTGCTGACAGGGTACATTACAGGCGACATGTACTCGCGCCAGCAGTCCGGTCCCGGCGGCCCGGCCACGCCGAACGCGCCGCCCAACTCGAACTCCAACAGCAAGACGTCGTCGGCGGCTGACTACGCCAACTACGCCGGCTACGGCTCGTATTCGGCGGACGGGTACGGCGCGCCTCCGCGCAGCTATGGCAGCGACGCCGGCTCCCAGGTCGGGGGCTACACATCGCAGCCGCCCAACGCAGGTGGGAAGCATTTTAATGATTACAAAGAGTGGCCCAGCTCTTGACAAGCTTTCGTCGTCACAAACGCCGTCGCCGCCATCGCATTCACGCCGTCTCCGCCGCCAGCAGCAGCAACAGCAACAGCAGCTTGCTTCCGCCGGCATCTCCATCAACACCACCGCCACCATCATCAACGGCCGCCACGGCGCGGCGGCGTCGTTGTTGTTGCTGCTGGTAGCCTTGGGGGCGCGAATGCGACGAATGCGCACGCACCTCGATTCCCATGCGTTTCGATGTCGGCGACCACCGTCACCACGAATAACAACTACAACAGCAACGGCATCAACAGCCGCCATCACCACCACCACCACCACACCACTATCTGCAACAGCAATGGCATCTACAGCGAGACCACTTCCAACTTGCAAACAAATCAGAATCAGAGTCATAAACATGTCGCTTCGGTCGACTCTTCCAAGCCGCATTGGAAGCGCGTTAGCTTTCGCGATGATGTTGTCAGCTACGAGTCGCCGCCGGCCTTTGTTGCCCTTATGCCCGCTAATATTCGTTGCAAGTCGTAATGTCTCTCACGATCGACTGCCGTTCTTTTCACCGTTTTCATTCAATTTTTAATTAATTTCTCATCAAGTCCAACGTTCGCCCCGTTGCGCTACCATAGCAATAACGATAGACCAGAACCAGACCCCCCATCATCAGCAGTCAACCATTTTGACCATTCAAGTGATTATAACAATCAATGACGGAAAGGTAGACGAATCACGTGCCGCAAGAAAATAGACAGACAGAAATCAAGTGTTGACTATTTTTAAGCGAAGATGATTATGATAGGCAAATACCTGCTCAACTTTGTTAATGTATCTGTTATACATTATTGAATATGATGATAATCGGTAAAAAGTAATTAGGAAACAATTATTTAGTGATTTTTTATTGTACGAGAGCAAATCAATATTTATAGAAATGATTATTAAGAGTAAAATTAAGGACGTCCGCACGCCCCTCAACCAATGTATAGATTACCTAAGCAAGATATCTTAGGAAAATTATTATCGATTACCTCAAATTATTAATTTTTTTTATACAACTAAGCTATATAACTGGAGAGATGCGTTTTAGACTATTGATAACTGTTACTATTGATTGGTTATTGCGGCTGAGCATTTGCGATGAGTTTGGGGAGCATCAATTTGGTAGCTGTCGAATGAAACAAATGAAATTGACAAAATGTATTTATTCCTCTACACACAGCCACACATAAAACAACTGACCGTGCTGATCAGCACGAGCAAGCTATGGCCTTACATTCGCTAATAGGATAATGGATATGGAGATTATTATACACTTGATTGAAACTGGCAAATCGTTCCTTGATAACGTTTTTATCTTTCTTCTCATATGTGCTCCTCCAGTTTTCACTCTATTGTTCGCTCGATTCGATACTATTTACTATTTTGTACAATCCATATTAGAGTATTCATTTATTGATCTACGATTACGATTAGACACACTCGAACACTATTTTGCAGTTATTATAGTTTGAAAATAGATCAAATGTGATTCATATATATATATACATATATATAAGACAAAGCTATCTATAAATATCTAATAATTTAAAGTTCGTGTACTACATGTACGAAGGTAATTAATTTTCGTCAAGGGGAATAAGTCATTTACTTTACGAATAAGCCTTTGCAGACACGTTTTTTTTATTATTTTGTTTGTTCTTGCTTCTTTTTTTTTAAGATAAAAGTAATTTACGTGCTCTAGTCGCTGGTCTTAATAATTACGTGAATAATAATTAAATGATAGGAAAAGAACACTATAAAACTCTAACTAAATTATGCTTTAAAATATAACAATGAAAATTAGGAAACCTCAAATAAGAGAACGATGTACATATAGACGGATAATTAATTATAAATAATTAAATATTTAATGCGTGCACATACGCGCAGACCGGACCGGTCGATGCTGTTCCCAAATGCCTTTTCATAACTTTAGTGCGGTTCTTATCGTTAATGGCATACACAAGCAACCATAACTTGAACGATTTGTTATAGAAATTATGATTGATTATGTGGAGAAGAAGGGCGTAGCGTAACTAGTTGAAACTTAACTGATAGTGTTTTGTCTCTTTAGACTTAGAAGCGAAATGAATCGAACTGATGAACTTGACGATAATGATGCTCCTCGTCGACCAAATGAAGACTTATTCTATTATACGCATATTAGCAGCATTTTAACTATACAATCTTTGCTTTGTTTTTAAGCGTCGCGCGTTCCACAGAAATATGGCTAACTGATTCTGTAATAAGCGCTTTATTTTGGCGCAACTTGAGTTAATTGAGTAACAGTAACATCATCATCCATGCTACTAAATTTAGGTGGATAAATTATGCTAGAAAATAATTTTATTCTTAAAAATCGTTCATTCAATAAGCGTGATACTTACTTGTCGAGTAATGGAGGGGCTTTGAAATTTTGATCGGCGGAAAAGCAAACCAATAGTACTGATGATTGACTACTGTAGGAAATTAATTAAGATTCACGTATATCTCTCGATTCTGTCTGTCTGTTTTATTGCCACATGCCAAATTGTTACTGAGCCTCTAGCGCAGGAGTGATTCTAATAATAAAGTAAATACTTATTTAGTAGCTGAAACGGCACGCATACAAATCTAAATTATATACCCTACTACTATTATATTTAGCGAATAATTTATGCATTATTAATTAATTGATACGAAACTAACTACTAGTAGTACTGCAATTCTTTTAAGTAATTTGTTTGTTGTGTAATTTTTATTTACTTATTGATTACATATTTATGGTGACTATAATCAAATTGTGTGTTTGCGCCTGCACAGACACACACACACACAACTACCCTAATCATATTTTGCATGTAGATCACACATAGAATTGGATAGGATTTTAAATTATCACTTCTTGATGATATTGCGTAGTATCGCGGTAGATTGTGATTTTAGGGGTGGCCCCGTTTTCTAACGATTTATACAATTGCGTCATCATTAAAAACTGTTCGTTCCCATTTTGTTCTGATAATTGTGTATATCAGTTGATCACATGCCAAAATCACTTCCAAAAAGGGTAGAACACATTGAGTGTGAAAGTATGCCCGTAATAATGATGAAATGTTTCATATTCTTAGTAAACTATGCATATTAATACTATTGGTAAAATATTGTAAGTTAACAATGGTAATGGCGCTCTTAAGTGTTTCCACTTTCTTACTATTTATTTACCTTCACAATTCGAAATTTTTTATCCTAGTTAATTGCTGAAACGACATTACTGACATTTGGAACGAATATACGCGCTAGGGAGGGCTGGAAGAAAAAAGAAAACGGGTGCACCAGACACCCACGAATGTAATCATGCCTGATTCTGATGTGGTTGTTAATTATCATTATTAAGTGCGCTTGATATCCGCGCTTTGGGGACAACTTTGTTTCGCTGTATCGTGCTGTAATTGCCATGCTGTTTGCTGCAGACGCTTTCCTTATTATTTCTCCCATCAACCCCCCATCATCGAATAATCTTGGTCTGACTGAATCTGTGCTGTTGATTGTAGGTACGTTGCGCAATTCGATTTCGTCGTGGTGAGACGCGGCCGAAGTACGCGCGTCGCGTCGCAGCTGCGTCCTGTCACGCCTAGACAAGTAGATGCATCACCTATAGCGACACAACCAAAACCACAAATCTTATCAAAATCGAAACCAAGTTCGCTAGCACTAGCGAGCGAGAGTAATTAGTCGCTGCACGAAGCCGATGTATGAGCGAAGCGTGAACAACAACAACGCCCGTAACATGGCCATCGCAAAGCGGAAGTATAATATGCGGCCCGCACACTAATTGTACCGACACCGACCGCCTTTAATAACTAAAAAAAGGGGGGGAAAAAATAGTTAGCAGAACATGTCACCAAATGTAAAAGGAAGTCGAGTGAGAGCGAGTCAAATTATCATTTTCATGCATCTTTAACGCAAGATAGATAGTCGAATTTGTTTTACAATCTATTTACTTTTATTCACGCTTGATTTTACGTATGAGGAGGAGCAATATCTATGTATGCAAAAAGTTTGTAGTTGCTGGAAGAAAAAGAATTGCGGCGAAGGGAAAAACTAAAAGCAATTTAGTTAATTATGATTATATTATTAATCATCTAACTAGGGAAAATGTAAGATAGGTATCGTTTACGCATCTTGAATGATCAAACAAATAATTAATTAATTGTGTCATTGAATTGATTGCATATTTGTGTGAAATAGCGGTATAAGAAACAACAACAACACAAGCACAAACCAGCCGATATCACCTAACAATATTAATCAACGCTTCTGATCATGTCGATTAGGTAATCAAAAATATCACGATAAAAGCGAGTCATAAATGCGCGTATTCTTTCTACTTTGGCGTATTAACAGTTCGATAAAGACTACGGTTAATTGTAATATCTAATCGTAAGTTGGCGAATGCATTTGTGTTTATTTTTTCGTATCGAACCGAACGGCGAATAATTGCAATCTGTAGATAATTGATGATCATTTCTTCATTGCGAGAAGAGCAAAATTAAGTCCTCCGAGTCACCCTCTCATGGACATAAAAATTGTTATTAATTATATATATTATTGACTAATTGTAATTGCCCTATTGACTAATAGTAAAGGAAACCAATTAATTAATCTTATAACAATGAAACTGAAGGCAGTCATAGATAGTACATTACGAGAGCACCATAACTAACTTTGATACGGCGCGTTTGATAACGACTAGGCAAAGAACAAATCAATTATTGAGTACTTTACACAGCAAACTGACTGATGACCTATTGCATCTCTCTTGTATATACATAAATTAAAACATAGAATGGAACGGAGCCGAGTTCGTAACGCGGAAGGAGAAAGCAACCTTGGGCGAAATTAAACTACTGCGTGCGTTTTTTTGTATTGTTTATAGATATGATATGAGATTGATACATGCATAAGTTCAATATGTAAGGAGACAGACCGCTTAACATTATACTTAGGTTTAAAACTAATTACACTATCAGAGTAGTCGTATAACAATGCAAAAACAACAAAATCAGCGACTGAGTAAGTGCGATGAAATAAGACGGGGCACACAATATTTAGCGTTTAAAATAGAATCTTTATTGATTTTGCAATAAAAGTTTCAAATTTATAACGATCGTCATGTACGAGATTACACACACTGGCATCTATGCAGCAATTAATAGATATTGTAAGGTTTTCACCAAAATCTTACCACAGCAATCAATAAGCCCGATGTTTGATACCTACAGGACACGATGCCATTGCTAAGGAAGGGTGAATAAATAATTTAAAGTATAACACAACACTAGGTACGTAAGTTTACGACAGCAATTGAGGAAGGAAGGGAAGGCACTAGTAATATTCGCGTACATGAAATACATACTAATTACGAGGCATACTGAATTGCTCAATCAAATTTACAACAAACTAAGTAACCAATCAATGTACTGACAATTAGTTAAGTTGCTATCAGGGGTTATTAGATAAATTACTGCGATTACTGATACTAGATTTCTACAATTAGGTGACGAACTATGTGAGAGACGATTTAATTGCGTCTTTATTTCAGTGTTTATGTCTTTGCATTAGACATTTAATATGTGACTTTTATGAACGACGAAAACGCGCAAAACAGCAATACAATAATTTTGTAACACCGCGTTGATGGGCCAATGCGAGCAAAAGTGGGGTGTAGTAATGAACAGCGCGCAATCGAAATTATTAATTACTATACGCAAAACAAGCTAAGATGAGATATGTTGATGAAACTAGAAACAAACCGATACACATTTGCCTAAACATAAATTTAGTAAATAATGACTTACGCTATACATAAATATATGAATTCTAATACAAATTGTTATCATAATACAAATCGGTAAACTATAAAGGAAGAAGAGATAAGTTTGGGTTAGGAATGAAACGGATTCAATAAAATTAAGTAAATATTAAAGCGTTATCATAATAATTTACGAGTACATATTTCTAAGTAAAATATTGTTAAGTACATTTCGAGACGAGAGACCTGCTAAACACTAAATTTAATGACTTATGAAACGAAATTAAAAGAGCTAAAACAGAGTTAATAATTAAATATGTACTTGATGACGATGATAATGATAATATTGATAAAACTATACTGACTATGTGTTTATATGAATGTTTTATGCGGTAAAGTAAAGTTACAATTAGAAAACGCAGATGGAGCAAGGGGTCACGTAAACAAGCATAATAGCTGAGCAACAACAGTTGGCTCAAAATGCCGATATTTACTCTCTATCTATCTTAATATCAATCAATACCAGTATACACATACAACATATATAAGCAGTAGAGACCATTGACTTTATCTTTAACTGATATGATGAACGAATACTTATAATTAAACATTTTATGGTAGATGGGGATATATTAAAGCAGCAGCTATTGTTTTAGCTGTCTAAATTAATTAACATTACAACATGAGTACTAGATAGAAATGGCACCATATACAAGATATACATTCATATATATATATAAAAATATACATATATTAAACTAACAATAATAAGTAGCTTAAATGGCCCGCCCCACTAACAAGTAGGACCGGACTAATAATGGTACACTTGGTGCAGTGTTAATTACGGTCAGTTAATCAGCTTTTCATTGTCTGTCTACTTAAATTATCCTGCGTAAATAAGTAGTAATATATATATATATGATTGATGATTGTGTTGGATCTATAATATATGATTGTTTTTTAATCAATTAGCAGCTGCATGCTGAACAAACACATTTTTAATATAATAATATATCTATAAGTATAAATCGAATGACAATGCTGGTTCTAGGGAAGATATATACTAATGACTAAAAGCGACTAATTAAAATTAACTGAATCAATAATAGTTTATACCAGATAAAGAAAGAATTATTACTATAACTTGAAAAGAGGTAGATATTGCTAATTGAATATTATATAAGTATACATGGAAATCTATTGTCACACTCTGAGGTTTATTATATAACTTGAATGATTAATAATGAATGCGATAAATGCAATGATGCTAATGATGATCGACGGTGCGAGCAACGTTCATCCCTCTAATTTGCAGGGTCACCACCATCACCACCCCTAGGGGTTTTGCGAAGCTTGATTCGTTGTTGTTGTTGTTGTTGTTGTTGTTGTTGTTGCTGCTGCTTTTGTTTCGATTTTGTTTACTTACTCCCAGTTTTACTAATGAGTATTGTTGATGTTTGTGTCTCGCCCTAGAGTCGCGGCAGAGATCAGCGTCTCCGGCTGGCAATCACACCACCGGTAATAACATTGATACGGCCACAGCCAATTCGCACAATCATGACAAAAGGAGTCCAGGACGATTTCATCGCATCATCTCCACACACGCTCACACACAGCAACACCAGTCACAGCAATACCATCCATACAAACGCTAGTAGATGCTATCCCGTTGGCAACCGCGCGTCCCGGTTGCGCATAAAGGGATTGGCGAGCAAAACCCTTTATGCCAACACACCCACACTTTTATTTTATCGTGCTGCACGAGGCAGGTATTACTTACATTCTATTTTTATTTATTTAATCCTTTTATATGCTTTTATAGGTTTTGAGCCCTACGAAGTTTTATGCTCGCCACTGTACCAGCTGTAGTAGTGTTCTTTGCCCAGCAGTTTCGTTGCGCATTTACCCAATAAGTACTTATCAATAGAGTCACGATGCCGTTCATGCGAAGGAGAAACGAACAATTCGGTTAATCAGCAGTATATACGAGGAACAACGTAACTAGTTTATATATGTATATATATTTATATATATATATATATATCTCCTACTATCCTAAAATGTTATGTATCATTTATTAATATAATTATGAATTTGCTCGTGCTGCTAACGTTACTACGATGTAATAATAACGATATTAACGATAATTTGACGATATCGCAAACCGCTGCAAACTTTTGAATATTGTAGATGGCGTGCACACGGTTGTAGATGCCTGCAGACTTGGAGAAGGGCGTTCAAGGTCACATGGACTTTTTGTCATATTTTGCTTGTAATTTATAATTTCGTCGTTTGTGTGTGGTTTATTTGCTTCGAGGTATGCGCAAACCATAGATGAGACAGAAACTATTTGTTGCATAGCTAGCTTACTTACAATATTTGCATAGTTTTTAGGAACATACTTGGATACCTTGCTATCAACAAACCAGCAGCAGCGATGGATTTAAGTTCATACAGGGAACAAGTGCCTATAATGTTTTCACATGAACGATTACAAATGCTCATTGAAACAAGCAATCTGCCAATTGAAGATGTATTTCAAAATTATGTGAAAAATCTACACCATATGCCAATACTAGATTTCCCAATGGGTAGGTGGACTTGCTATATTTTTCGTATCTGAAACTACTTCTAAATCATTTCAGGCAACAGTTGGTTTAATACCAATAACCATTTATCATTCAAGAACCATTTGAAGGGGAAGTTGGTGCTACTTGATTTCTTTACTTATTGCTGCATAAACTGTATGCACATTTTGCCTGACCTCAAGGAAATTGAACAATCATTTTCCATTGAGGATGGCCTGGTTGTAATTGGTGTACATAGTGCCAAATTTGAAAATGAAAAGGATGACACCAACGTAGCAAATGCTGTCCAAAGATACAATATTGAACATGCTGTTTTTAATGATGTTGGTGCCAGAATGTGGCAGCAATGTGATGTTCACTGTTGGCCCACCTTGCTGCTAGTGAGCCCAGAAGGCATTCCCTTGGTGATGCTGATGGGTGAAGGCCACAGAGAGGCATTGAAATTGTATATTAAGCATTTCCTGGTTTGTTTCAAGTTGAAGCTCTCCAATCACTCACTGCCAATTGGCAGTTCTTTTCACCAAATGGAAGTTGCCCAGGAACCGTTACAGTATCCGGGAAAAATCTGCATATTTGAGAAAGTATCATGCGACGCTGAACACAAACGTTTATTGGCTTTTACAGACTCTGGAAATAATCGCATTATCGTTTACGATCGAAGCGACGAGCTGTCGACGGTCATAGGTTGTCCTCTGGGGAAGGCTGGATATGCCGATGGTTTCCTCGAGGAGGCACGCTTTAAGAATCCTCAAGGCGTGGTTTTTCTGAACGAGCATATCCTCTTCGTGGCGGACACTGAAAATCACGCCATACGACGCATCGACCTGCAACGAGGCGTCGTTACGACGATCGCCGGCAACGGCAGCCAATGCAGCGATCGTATTGGAGGCCGCGTCGGCACCAAGCAGGGCATTTCGAGCCCGTGGGACGTGGAGATCTTCGCCAGCGATCAGCAATCGCCCGTCCTTTTGGTCGCGATGGCTGGCACGCATCAGATCTGGGCCGTCTTTCTGGAGAAGACCACATGGTGGAAGGGCAAGCAGTTCGAAGCTGGTGCGGTCGTATGTATTGCCGGCAGCGGCCGCGAAGAGAATCGCAATAACAGCTATCCGCAAAACGCCGCTTTCGCCCAGCCGTCCGGCCTGGCGCTGTGCGCCGATACATCCATGCTCTACGTTGCGGACAGCGAGAGCTCCAGCGTGCGTGTCCTTTCGCTGATTGACGGCTGTGTGAGCTCCGTGGTCGGCGGCGATCGTAATCCAACGGTAAGAACCATAACGTCTGCACACACATTCGCTCGCATTCTCTATGTTTCAGAACTTATTTGCATTCGGCGACGTGGACGGCGTCTCCTACGATGCCAAATTGCAGCACTGCCTTGGCGTGGCAATCGCTCGCAGCGCGAATGGCAAAGGGCGCGTCTTCGTGGCGGACACCTACAATCATAAACTCAAAGTAGTCGACACCAGGCTCAAACGCGTGCAGACTATTGCTGCGCCAGCCCTCAGCGAGCCGTGCGGATTGTGCCAATCTCGCGACGGCACATTGTTTGTTGCAGACACCAACAATCACAAAATCAAAGCGTTTACTATGAACGATGACTTCACCGAGGTGATTTCCGCCGAGACGCTCAACTTCGATGGCGTTCAATTGCAGCTTTCTGCGCTGACGGATGCCGTGGATAGGAAAACCAACGACGGCGAAAACGTATTCGTCCTCGATGCGATGCGCATTCGGGGTAGAACCACATTTGTTTTCAATCTGAAGCTAATGGAGGGCCTGCATTGGACACCGGACGCGCCGCAAAAATGGACGGCTTCGTTCAAACGCAAGGCGTTGCAAGTCCAGCCGGGCACTGGGCCCGCCGGGGAGACGTTTGCAATCGTCGTCGACGATGCTCACGACGACGATGTGCTTGTGGTTGCGTTGTCGGCCTTCACATGCCTAAAGAACGTATGCTTAAATCAACGATTTGTTATAGAGTTGCCAATTGAAGGAGGCGGCGATCTGGAGCAGAATGTCAATGAGATGAGAAACATTAACGTAATTATTGCCACAGATGAGATTCTGGTGTCCGATGCATTGGACTAGGACCATCATTAGGACCATTTTCCATTCAATTTTAATTTATTCGCTTGGCGAATTAGGGCAACGACGCTCCAACAATTATTTGCGGGATTCGACGCAATAAACAGCGAACTTCAGAACTAACGATCATTTAATAATAACACTCTCAGTGAAAAAGTTTACAAAAATAATGCTTAACATGGTTGCGTCTCGAAGAGGCAGCAATCCCATAAATGCAACAAAAACAATCCGCTTGACTGTACAGCTAATGAAGGCCTATGATAGTTCAGTCTCAAATCTTTCCAAAATCAGTCTTTATCAATAATACTCGATTTGTATGGCATTGGAAAACAAACATCTATCGGTGCAACTGAATGCTTGCAGGGCGTTAATTAATCCTGCAGTCCGCCAATTCTCTCCACGTCCGTGGCGCAAGCTGATGTGCTGCCATGTGCGATATACGTGTAATCCCTGCAAAGAGGAGGACAATACTGATAAGAAAAAGTGAAGCTGCAAGATACACGCAGATATCCATACTTATCGGTGCCACCAGCACCACAAGTGGCGTGCTGCAGGAACGCCTTGTAGAACTCAATGGGCATCTTGTTGGCGGGCATATAGCTCCTGGTGGACGAGGCAGCAGCAGGAGCCACTGTCGTGCGCCTGCCGTAGCGAAAGCCGGCGTTGAACATATTGTACATGGCGTTCATGTAGTTGCGCTCGGAGCAGTACTCCGCCTCCAGCGAGAGCACGTCGTCGACGGCGGCCGCCTGCATGTGGCGCTCCATGTGCAGCATGAGCGGCTCGCGCTCCTTGAACTCGGCGGTGCAGTACGGACAGATGAAGACGTGCAGAAGATGCTTGCGAACGTGATGCTTGTAGTGGTCCGCATCGGCGAAGTTCACTTTACACAGCGCGCAGAAGTTTAGGTGCTTGTAGCGGATGTGGTCGGCGAGCATAGAATCCGTACGATAGCCGCTGCCGCAGAACTTGCAGAAGAAGCGTTCGCTCGTTGGCGCCGACAATGCATTGCCTGCGTTCAAATCAGTTGATTGTCTATTAGTCAGACGAAATGCGTTGGACTCACCTGAACAGGAATCAGTGTCGGAATTGTTGCCCTTCTCACACTTTGGTGTCGTCAGCAGAGGCTCCTCCAGATCACATTGCTTGGTATGGCATTTCACATTTTGCAGTACGACATCGGCATTACTGTCATCTGAACACTGAGATGCTCCTGGGGGTGATTGCAGTACATTAGGAATGTAATAGTTGTTCTCAATGCTGGCAGTAAAGTGTGGCAGTTCTTGTTCCTCTTGTTGCGATAGAAAAGTAGTTGTCTTCAGCAATTGTTGCTGATGGTTATTCACTTCTCGCAAGCGACCACTTCGTCTTATCTGATGATTCTTGCCCTTTCTCATGTTATTGTTCATATCCTCTGGCTCTAAGCAAGTGTCACAACGGTCATTGTTGCTCATGTCTGCTTTATTGACTTCCATGTCTGCTTGGTCATTCGAGTTTACTTTTGCTGTAGGTAATTTGAGCATGGCATCGATCATCTCAGTTTTTCGATGCCGCTTTATGTGATTATGAATGTCGTTAATCCTTTCGCACGTATACTTGCAAACAAAACAGCAATACATCGTTGTGCCCAACTGAAATGAATTTTGATGTTATTTTATAGGTTATACCGGTTGCTGCAGCCAACTGCGAACATTGAACACCTCCCACATTCCAAACAATCAGCCAACAGTCAGGTGGCGGATAGATAGTTGCGGAGCAAATGAGGTAAATGTTAAATGTTCGTCCAAAGTCCTGTACTAGACACTACACTTACTGTATTCTCTTACATGCACATCAACGAGTGACGAAGATCGCTGTAACTCTGCTAATCACCAGAATTGCAAAGCACACCGCACCTGGACGGAACAACGCATCGTTCGATCTGGTAGATGGTGGATACCTAAACGAGGCGGGCAGGGCAGTGAGGGAAACACAAATAACACATAATTCCAGAGACCAATTTCTCTTTATTAATTCAAATTTACGCAAAGATTCTTGCAGTTGAATGCAGCAGTGTGAATGTTTTAGTATTCTTCACCACCTTCGCCTTCACCCTCGCCGGAATCCATGCCCACCTCTTCGTAGTCCTTCTCGAGGGCTGCCAAGTCCTCGCGAGCCTCTGAGAATTCGCCTTCCTCCATACCTTCGCCGACATACCAGTGGACGAAAGCGCGCTTGGCGTACATCAAGTCGAACTTGTGGTCCAGGCGCGCCCACGCCTCGGCAATGGCAGTGGTGTTGGACAACATGCAGACGGCACGCTGCACCTTGGCCAGATCGCCGCCGGGGACGACTGTGGGCGGCTGATAGTTGATGCCGACCTTGAAGCCAGTGGGACACCAGTCGACGAACTGAATGGTGCGCTTCGTCTTGATGGTGGCGATGGCTGCATTCACGTCCTTGGGTACGACGTCGCCACGGTACAGCATGCAGCAAGCCATGTACTTGCCATGACGCGGATCGCACTTGACCATCTGGTTCGCCGGCTCGAAGCAGGCGTTGGTGATCTCCGCGACGGAGAGCTGCTCATGGTAGGCCTTCTCGGCGGAGATCACCGGCGCGTACGTCACCAGCGGGAAGTGGATGCGTGGGTACGGCACCAAGTTGGTTTGGAACTCGGTGAGGTCAACGTTCAGCGCGCCATCGAAACGCAACGACGCTGTGATCGACGAAACGATCTGGCCGATGAGTCTGTTCAGATTCGTGTACGTGGGCCGTTCGATGTCCAGGTTGCGGCGGCAGATGTCGTAGATGGCCTCGTTGTCAACCATGAAAGCGCAGTCGGAATGCTCCAGGGTCGTGTGCGTGGTCAAGATCGAATTGTACGGCTCGACGACGGCGGTGGACACCTGCGGTGCTGGATAAATGGCGAATTCCAGCTTCGACTTCTTGCCGTAGTCGACGGATAAGCGCTCCATGAGGAGCGACGTGAAGCCGGAGCCGGTGCCGCCACCGAACGAGTGGAAGATCAGGAAGCCCTGCAGGCCCGTGCATTGGTCGGCCAATTTGCGGATGCGATCCAGCACCAGATCGACGATCTCCTTACCAATGGTGTAATGGCCCCGGGCGTAGTTGTTGGCGGCGTCCTCCTTGCCGGTGATCAGTTGTTCCGGATGGAACAATTGCCGATAGGTGCCGGTGCGCACCTCGTCGACGACGGTCGGCTCCAGATCGACGAACACGGCACGTGGCACATGCTTGCCGGCACCAGTCTCGCTGAAGAAGGTATTGAAGCTGTCGTCGCCGCCGCCCACGGTCTTATCGGACGGCATTTGGCCGTCCGGTTGGATGCCATGTTCGAGGCAATACAACTCCCAGCAGGCATTGCCGATCTGCACACCAGCCTGACCAACGTGGACCGAGATGCATTCACGCTGAAACACACGACAGCACCGGGTCAATGCAATGGACGCACGTCAAAATGGCCGCCTTGTCAGCGGCCGGCATTTTGCGGCGGCAGCCATGCCGAGGACGCCAATACGCCAGGTTATTACCTGGCGTATATTTGCGCTTCCAATAGGAATTAGAATGTTTCTCTTACCATAATGATGAGGTTTGGGGAACGGAGTTCACAAAAAAGCGGCGGTTCCTGAAGTTAACTGTTCGGACGTGCACACAAGGCGATGCTTCCTGAACGAATAACGCCGCGTACGCTTCTCTCCAATATTTATAGCTGTTGCTACGTCACCTGGTCATGTGGGGCAACGCCTATGCTTCCATTGGCTAAACATTTAACGGAAACGCTGCATTGCCAAGCACCAGCATTCATTGCAGATTGCTTATCAGGCATAGCAATCATTGGCAAACCTCGAAAACGATTTAATTGCGACCTATAACGGCGGTATTTGTCAGCAAGTCAACAAATTTGTGCGCGCTCAGGGTGTTATTGAAGAAAATTGATCATTTGGAAACAAATCGACAACAATGTAAATCGCATGAGTCAACGAACGCCGCAGAGCATGACGCATGACGCCAAGCAGCTAGCGTAATTTAACGGTCATCAAGTTTGCCTATTACCATTTTTTGCATCAAAATGCAAATGAATTAGCAATAAAGAAAAGAATAGGTGGTTCAGCCATACATGGCTGGATAGGTACATACATGGCGCTGCCGTCAACTGGAGTGAAACAAATGCTTGACAATTTGTATTCGATAGCACAAGGGAGCGAATTTACTGCTGTAAATGTCGCACAATTGGAATATATTGGAATGTTTTCAGAAGCAACTTTTTACGCAACACCGAATTTCATTCGCCAACCAAGAATAATCACGCAGGCCAACGACAGATGTTGCACGC
This sequence comes from Aleochara sp. GC000083, assembly GCA_030264555.1. Taxonomy (NCBI): domain Eukaryota; kingdom Metazoa; phylum Arthropoda; class Insecta; order Coleoptera; family Staphylinidae; genus Aleochara; species Aleochara sp. GC000083. The sequence goes on along the minus strand of JARJDZ010004577.1, from coordinate 6,334 downwards.
CTGTGTCCACATGGCCCACATGCAGCGAGTTCTCCTCCCGTAAATGGATATGTATTCTTATTGTGAAAGCAAGCTCGGCAAGCCGTAGCTGCGGAATGCTGATTGACGAGTTCTCATATCGGCTATTCTGCATTGTACATTCAAGATGTTACACATTCGAATTGTAATTTGGATGCAGGCTTGCCAGTCCGTGGTAAAGATTAACGCAAGAAATGCGTGGAGAATGAAGGCATCTTAAAATATCACGTCTATATATAACGATAAAACCTTCAGAGGTCGGTCGTTCTAGTGTGGCATGGAGCACCCTCAAAACATCTTCTATCTTCTATGTTTAATTCCAATGGCATTCCGAGGAGAAGCTACTCGGCTCGAGACTAGTATCCAAATCGATAGCAGCTTGCTTCTTGAGGAGTTATGAGATCGTGTGAGGAAATACGGCATGATATCATGCCGATTATTTCTCCTACAGATAAAGATCGACTAGCGTTTATTACTTTGGACGATTCATCCAAATACCTGAGCCTAGCATTGAATTTATTTTTTTCCCAGATTGTATCGTTAGTAAAGTTGTTGTAGGCAACCAAAGATACGTTCAAAACGCGTCTTGGTGGCCGAATAGCAATACGCGAGATTCGGCATGACAGGAATTCCAATTATTACTCAAATTACTTTAAATGACACTGAATACCTAAGCTAATGTATTATCATTTTTATTTGACTAATATAGGTGTTTCTGCACATAGATTTACACTTGAAATGCCCAAAGTAACTTGATAGAGCTTCATTTGCCAGCAACTAAAGCTTCCAGTTCTTTAATTTCTCGATCAGCTGCAGCCTTCTTCTCTGCCCTCAGTTTTTCATCACGGATTGCCTTTTGCTTAGATTCCACTTCACGGAAGGCAGCCTCTTTCTTTGCCAATCTATTCTGGTGGAACATTCCATATAGAATTCCTGCTGAGAGAAGACCCCATCGTCCAAACTGCAGAACATAGGTTAATGTTACATAATGTGGCATAATTGTTTTCTCAACAATTCTGGTCAGAATACTTACACGAATCAACGGTGATACATTAACTGGTGCTGGCAAAGCAGACATGATCAAAAGATTTTCGCAAACTTTAAAATTGGCGAGTACTACTTAAAGTTGATAGAGAAACGATCGCAGCAGGCTGCAGCAGGCCAAGTAATGAAGTGACATGAACGCCATAAAGTATGGAAGCAGAACAATTATTGATGTGAAAATTAGCACCAGCGCCATCACTATTGTGTGCAAAACATGTTGAAGCTTGATATTCATGATGATTGTGAGTTATCAGAGATAACTGGAGTTATTAAATTTATTACTCGCATTAGTATTTTACTTAAGAATGCCCGTAATTATTGTACATTGTGGTCTTGGAACTGTTAGGATATGTCTGAAAGAAAGTTAATATAGCTGGTGGAGGAAACGCGACTGAAAGTGACATTTGACTCATTTGACTTTTGCTTGGGACGTCGAAAGAAATGGCATTACGTGTGCAGTGAGAAGTTGCCGTAAGAATGTCGCTCTTGGCCATTAAACATCCGTTGCGTTTCGCTTTGACAAGGCAGTTGAAGCATCCGGTGCACATGATGTAAAATTCTGTGCGACAACAGCACACATTGGGCGAGCGTGTTTGGGGTGCGTGTGCGACCGAATTTCCAGAGTGCCTTCATCAAGAAAGGAATTGCCCAAGACGTACTTGCGAACAGTTGAGGACTCGTGGCACTACTTGAAACATTGAGCTTTGCACCATTTGTACGGTTTCCAACATAATCTCGCGTGATTATCGTTGGTGATTAAAAATCCGTCAAATTTTCGAGTGCTTCAAGCGTACGTATCTAATGTACTAATCAATCACACAGGCAGGCAGGCAGGTTTCGTCACAAACCCGTGCAGATTCGAATATGTTTCCTCGCTGCGTCCAGCGGCTGTGGCCGTAGTCATCGTCGAAGAGCGACGTACGGTGCATTAATTGATCGTCGCCCCTCTGCGCTCAGCGTCCATACAGGTGGCACGGCGATGGCGTTATTCACATCCACGTTGGCCGTACTCGGCTCGCTGCTCTTCACACCGTTCCTGATGCTGCTGTTGGGCATCATCTTTCTTGCATCAATTGGCAAATCGATTGGCGTACGTCGCCTCTACATCAAATTGCTCCTCATCATATTTGAGGTAGGTGTAGAGCAGAGCACCTTGGACCAGAGCTCAAAGTTCGGACCCGGTACCAGATGATGGCGTTTGTTGTAATAGTGTATTGTTGTAATTTTAGTATGGGCGCGCCAATATTGAAACGGCACAGCAAAAGATCCGTCCATACGATGCTGATGCAGATGGCATCGATCCAAATGCAGAATCCAGTGAAGGTGCACGTGAGCGCCAAGAGTTGGCGTCCGTGAACCAGCTGCAGGAAGACACTGGAAGCCCATTGCAGTTGCTAAATGGTGGAATGCAATCTACGGTTGCTGGCGATTGGCATTCGACAAATGGCATTCGGACGGCGCATTCCAGCTGCAATAACCTGATAAGTCGCGATAATAATTCCATTTTGGTGCCGGAACCATCAAAACCTCTATCGGAAACGAAGAGTGTTCAACAGGACGCACTGCCTCCATCGCCCAGTGATAGAATCCTCTATGATGCAGTAAGTTTTCAGTTGCATCAAATAAACTTTGGTTGCAATTGAGTAGAATAGTCATACTATTCTACAGTTATCACATATTACGCGGGAGGAGATTACGCAATTGCGACGACCGAACGACGTATTAAAGTGCTCGTTAATCTGTTTGTTCAGGCGGAACGGAACAACGAAATGCACTTGTCAGTTCGTTCGCTTGCCATTGCCTGGTCCAATCTGGCGAATCTGCAGCTATTTTGATATTTTGATTTGCGAGTATCAAATCGTAGGCCAACAGAGTGATGCTGTTAATTTGCAGAAGAGGTACGACTTCGAGTTGTCCAATTGCTTCGATCTGATTCGCGCTGGCATGGAGGCAATCATCGAAGATCAGGTGACGTCGCGCTTCGAGGCCGAGGAGCTCAAGAACTGGAATCTGCTGACGCGCACCAACCGCCATTACGAGTTCATTTCGTGGCGGCTGTCTGTGATATGGGTGTGCGGCTTCTGCATTCGCTACTTCTTCCTCTTTCCGCTGCGCGTGGTTATCTGCTTCATTGGGGTAAGTGCGTCTCGCTGACCTAGGCGACCTGGTGGACCTGGTGGACTTGGGAATGCGGAGACGTTGCCGGCCTGCACCTCTAACACTTTGCATGCACAGATCACGTGGCTGATACTAACAACGGGGCTCGTCGGCGCGATGCCCGACGGTGGCGTCAAGCGCTACTTCAATCGCATGTCGTTCAAAAGCTCGTTCCGCATCATGAGCCGCTCACTCTCCGGCAATATCAAAATCTACAATCGCCAATATCGGCCGCAAAACGGCAGCGTTTGCGTTGCCAATCACACGTCGCCCATCGACGTGCTCATCCTCTCCACCGATAATGGTTACTCATTGGTGAGCGCATCCGGGCCCACTCGTTCACGCGGCCTGCCCATCATCATTGTTGCTACATGTTGCTCCGCGTTGCTACGCCTGCGTCGCATCTTTCACTTTGTTGTTCCTAATCGTTGTTATATGTTTGTTTGCGTATGCTTGCCCTTCTCGACTGGCAGGTGATGTGGCTGACCCTGTGCACCGCCCTCGTTGGCTACTTCAGCGATGGGCCGTTCAAGCAATGGCTCAATCGCCACATATCCATCATGTGCTTTGGCATCCTCTCCGCCGCCCTCTCGTCAGTGATCACGTACAATCATCCAGAGAACCGGCCGAAGAGCGGCATTTGCGTAGCGAATCACACGTCGCCCATCGATGTGCTCGTGCTGATGTGTGACAATTGCTACTCGCTGGTATGTGTCGGCGCTCTCCATTCTTTGCTCTCATTCAATTCATCCGTAGATCGGGCAACGTCACGGCGGCTTCCTCGGCGTGCTGCAGCGGGCACTCGCGCGCGCTTCCCCGCACATCTGGTTTGAGCGGTCTGAGGTGAAGGACCGGCACGCGGTAGCGAACCGGCTCAAGGAGCACGTCTCCAAACCGACGAACCCGCCGATCCTCATCTTTCCCGAGGGCACGTGCATCAACAACACGTCCGTGATGCAATTCAAGAAGGGCAGCTTCGAGGTGGGCAGCGTGATCTATCCGGTGGCGATCAAGTACGATCCTCGCTTCGGCGATGCGTTCTGGAACAGCAGCAAGTACTCGATGATGCAATATCTCTACATGATGATGACTAGCTGGGCGATTGTTTGCGAGGTGTGGTACCTGCCGCCGATGACTCGGCGGGCTGGCGAGACGGCGATTGACTTCGCCAACCGCGTCAAGTCGGTGATCGCCACCCAGGGCGGCCTCGTCGATCTAGTGTGGTAGGTGCACGATGATCGTCCGTGTTCAATCTAATCTGCGCTCTGTGCATTTCAGGGATGGCCAGCTGAAGCGTTCCAAGCCGAAGAAAGAATGGCGTGAACGGCAGCAGGAAGAGTTCAGCAGACGTTTAAAGGTTGAGTAATCTTTCCTTTAGTCATCGACCTTGTCGCTCAATAAACGACTATTCGCTGAGGACCAATGCGTTGCAACAGTTTTTCAACGGCATTTCTTGTTAAGCGAATGTGCAACCAGTGTTTTCTTTTCAGTACGCATTCAAACAGCTTCCCAGTTCCGTTTGGAAGTGATTTAGATTTATTTACTAAATGTTAAGATAATTTGATGTTGTTTTTTCATTGTTATCAGTCAAGCAGAATCAACGGAAATTGATATTACAAAATAATTCTAGTCTTTAACATACTAGATTTGAGGGACCCAACGAAAACAATGTTTGTGCAGTCAATATACCGGGTGACTTTTCGAAAATGTTTGCTTATATAATGGAGAAATCTTCACAAGTTGAAAATGAAGTTGCAAGTCCTCCATAATCAGGACTGAAATTTGCAAACGTGCTGCAGTGTCAGTGGGCCTATCCATAATGTAATATCTTGTTTAGAAGTACTCTAGAAGGACGAGCACTCGGTCCGCCATTCCATATTTATATTTGCGACATTGAAAATTTATTATGCTTGTTATTCTTTGTTTAATTTGTTTTTTTGTTTAACTTCTTCTCACCCACGCAAGCTATTGTCAGGGTCCAAGTTGTGCCTTCCAACCATCCTATCGGCAATACTATTTTTTCGATCCTAGCTATTTATCGACCGATATACAGTTCTCGGGCCAGGAGCCCTCGAGCTGCATTCTACGGCCTCCGGGCGTAATCATTAGCGTAACGCCCTCGGTGCATACGAGATTTTATATCAATTTAGACCATTTCAAAGCAGAAGAATCGATCATTTTCGCATTATTAAGTAGTACATGTTTAGTTATGTCAAGTTTCATGCCATATGACAAAAACGTCAGAATGAGTAAAATTTTGAAGTTATTATGCCCTCGCGGGAGTAATCAACGCTCTGGAGGGCATAATGAGTAACTTTACAGATCTGGTAACCATGGAATAACAATTCAATTATTGCGCAGTGAAATATAAACACATTTTGTTTGTTATATTTTGTTTAATTTCTCGGTAACCACGATAATTATAGTTATGGTGCAAGTTGAATTTTGTTCGGAAATTTTTGATAATTTCGTTTTGCTATATTTTGTCGTGCTTAGATTTCAAGCTATATCTTGTAGGGAATTTAATGCGATTTCTATTTCCGGTCTAGCTTTTCTAATTTTCGTACTGGAAATGTATTTTTTTTTGCATTTGAACAATTTCGTGCGTTATTTGTGCAATGTGTTTGTTCTCTCAGCGGTATCTTATAGAGCAATTAGCGCCCTTTAAGACAACATGGAAACATTTGCAGTTTTCTGACCGAAAGTGATATTTTTCGCATTTAAACTATTTCGCGCCTTATTTTTGCAATATTTTTAGGCTTTCTCGGGAACCTGCTGTGCGATCGGGATGGTTTCTGCGGCATCTTGTAGGACAATTAGTGCCTTTTAAGATAGGAACGAAACATTTCCGGATTTCTGACCGGATGTGTTATTTTATTGCATTTAAAAAATTTCGCGCGTTATTTTTGCAATGTTTTTGTTTTCTCGGGAACCCGCAGCGCGATCGGGACGGCTTATGCAGCATCTTATAGGTCAATTAGTGCCCTTTAAGATAGGTGTTGATATTTACAAAGAATTACAAACGCTATTGACATTTTGGGTATTCGAGAATCAAACAAAATATCAAGGTAGGCTCTGGAAAACAACAAGTAATGACAGTTTTAAAAAATAAGAT